>VZRF01003317.1:50463-101160 GCA_013396875.1 Vireo altiloquus | reverse complement strand
GGATGGACCTGGGCCCGGGCTAGGCCGTGTTGGACGCGCTCTCCTCCTCCTCTCCCTCTGCAGCGGTGCCCGCCGGAGGAGCACGGCGCGATGCTCAGGTGGGTGCCGCCGCCCTGGGACCTTCCTCGCTACGGGCACCGTCTCACCCCGGGCTCCCCCCAGCCCAGGCTCCGCCTCGCCCGGGGCTCCCTCTCTCCCCCGCTCCCCTCACCCCCGCTCCCCGCAGGGCCGCCCTGGGTCACGGGGCCGCCGCGCTGAGCCTGGGCCCGGGTTCGGCGACGCTGCGGCTGTCGGAGGAGCCGCGGTGCCCGGCCCTGGCCCTTGCCCAGCTGCCCGCCGCCGAGGCGCGTAGCTGGCTGCAGGCGCTGGTCTTCGGCATGGCCGGCTGCATCGAGAGCCTGGAGAGGCGCCTGCAAGGTCCGTGGTGGGTTTACAAGGGGAGAGGGCTAGCAGCTCCTGCCACCTTCATGGGATCGTCACCCCCACCTAAAGTGCTCTGGGTGCCCCAGTTCAGCCGCAGTGGAAGAGGGCTGTGCCTCCCGGGCATCGTCCCACGTGGTGTCTTCTCACCAGTCCCAGTGGGCCAGCAGCAGAATTTCCATCGCTTCCCTGTTCGGGCTGGCCCATTCTCAAAGCCGGCTGGGGTCTGCCCCAGCCTCCCTCGGCAGAAGAGACCCTGCCTGGGCCCAGAGGGCACAGTGGTATGGAAACAGTCTCTATGGAAACACAGTCCTCTCCTCGTGGCCAGCACCACACGAGCATCCTGAATGTCAGAGTCACCTTAAAGACATCTTTGTTTGAGGGGTCTGGGAGGATTTTGGAGTAGCAGCAGTCTGGGTGGAAGTGCTGAGAGGAGAATGGGGCTCAGTTTGGCTGTGGAGGGAGCTTGCTGGGGAGGCTGGAAGTGCTGCTTGTGGTATTGGGGGGTGTTGTCACAAGCTTTGGCTCTGGCTCCTGTCTCAGTAGCAGTCGAGACGTTGGCATCTTCCTGCAGCCCTGAGAAGAATGCTGCCCGGAGCCAGCAGCTCTTCCTGCCAGGTAGGCACTGCCAGGGCCACCTGCCCTGATCCCACAGTCTTTTGTCTTCTCCTCCCTGGAGGCTGCTGGTCCTGTATCCATGTGCTCTCCAGGACACTCTAGGTGTCCTCCGCTGTGGCTGTTGGCAGCCACCTGTTGTCCTGGGGCACTTTTGGGCAGAGCAGGGGCAGGGCTCAGTGTGGTGGCTCTCAGGGTGTCAAAGGCTGGGCATTGCCAGCCTCAGAAGGGCAGGCTTTGCTGTGCTTCTGGACTGGAGGCTGTGGCAGGTCCATGGCTCCTTTTGGGAGAGGAGGCCAAGTTTGGCCCTTCCTCACTCTCTGGGGCTGATGGTCCTGCCAGGCTGGGCTCACAGAGGCTTCCCCGAGCCCTGGAGGGACTGGCAGGGCTGCCAGAGCTTCTGGCTAACCTGTTATGTGTCCTGCCTGTTCCTGACCGAGGCAGACCCCAGTCCCAGGAAGAGTAAGGCTTCTGGTTCAGCTTTGCCAGCCAAGAGGAAGGTCCCAGGGGAGTCTCTCATTAACCCTGGTTTCAAAAGGTCAGTGCTGGGGCTGGGCACTGCTCACTGGGCACCCTGTGAGCTCTGCTCTGAAGCTATGTGGCAGCAGGGTGTGGGGATTGGGGGCTCTGATGCTTCTTCTATCTCCTTCCAGCAAGAAGGCACCATCTGGAGTGAGTTTTGAGGACTCCTGATGGGTGCTGGCTTGTGCCCTGATGACAGCCCTGTGGACCCCTATGGGCCCCTGTGTCTGAACGAGGAGGTGTCTCTCTGTTCTGGGCCTGCTGAGCTCCTCACACCCAGGGAGACACCAGAGCCAGCAGCACCTGGCAGCCACCCCTCAGCTGGGCCTTTGGGGGGCAAGATGGAGCAGAGGGGACACCAGCATGGTGGGTTTTTCGCCTGCAGCTCTTCCCTGCTGGCAGGGACTATCTCCTGACCTCACTTACCATGAACTGGTGGAGTTTGGATAGAACATCTATACCGTGGAATGGAAAGACCACCTGTGCTTTGCTTCTTGACAGTAAAGGTGTTTTTAGCCAGCTGATCTCTCCGGGTGTGTCTGTCCATTCTGCCTCTGCCTTTCTCAGGAAGCCTTGGGCCTGTTTCAGCTGAACCCGGAGGTCTGAGAAGGGAAGTCAGAGAAGTTCCCTTCCTTGCCAGCTTTTTGCAAGTTTGGGCTGATGGGTGTGTGCTCAGAGCCTGGCCAGCCCCTCTGGAGAGCTGGGAGGGTGGGCTCTGCCCTGCTGGGCACTGGGAGAGGATGAGGAGGTCAGTACAAAGCCATGTGAGGGAGGAGCTGCTGGGGTGGTCACTCCAGGCTCACACTGGTCTTGCTTGCAAAGCCTTTATTGATTTCCAGGAACTCTGAAGCTTAGCTTGGGCTTTCCCTGCTTCACAACCCCCAAATCTGCTGAGAGCTTCTTAACAAGTTCTGGGGGGAACTGACCTCTGCCCATTGCCTGTGCCATCCCCCTCCAGCTCTGTTCCTAGGTCTCTCTATGGCTGTGCCAGGTCCCCTCACCCGGTGCAGGTGTGAGGGCACCCTGTGGCACCTGCTGCCCAGGCAAATGGCCGCAGGGCAGTTTGTTGTCCCCAGCTCTGCCCCTGCCCTCAGCTGGGCACAGCTTTGGCACCGATGGTGCCCGTGGCTGTGTCCCCTTGCCCTCACCCTGATGCTCGAGGGGCCACAGAGCTTGTCCTGGTTGTGAGGAAGGGTGGGTGGCACAAGAGGGGTTCAGTGCACTGCAGATTTCTGCCAGCACCTGGGTGCCAGTGGAGGGAATTTGGGTGCGAGGGGCACGTGTTGTACTCGGCTCTCCTGAGCCCCTTCAGGCAGGGTCAGGGTTAGGACCTCCTGCCTGACCCCAGCCTTGGCCCTGCACCCACCAGGGCGCGTGCCCGGCTCACTGCGGTGCCCGGACCACGGAACAATAGGCTTGTATAATCTCCTGGCTGTTGGGGCAGGTGTATTTGAACTCCTTGGTTTCACTGGCACTGTTGAGGTACCGCCACACGCCCCGCAGGTCCTTGGGGATGCCAAAGCGGCGGTAGTGCTGGCACACGACCTGCAGGCACAAACAGGGGAGTCTTGCCTGACGCTGTGCCAAGGAGGGCCCTACCACTGGGGCACGCACCACTTGGGAAGGGTGGCGGGGAGCCAGGGGACATCCCTCGTGCTGCACAGCCAAGGGCTGGCACTCAGGAGCGGATGCAGAGGGGAGTGGGATCTGTGGGAGGGCATTGTGCTGGGCAGGGCTCCTGGGGAGAGGGATGCTGTGGGTCACAGAGCTGACAGAGCAACTGGGAAAGGAGCAGGGGCTTGCTGTAGGCACCAAGAAGAAAGTGAGAACATGGAGCCAGTGGCATAGGTATGCCAGGGAAAGGAGAAGGGCATGGTACTGGCATGCCCTTGGCTTACCTGAACAATATTCAGCTTGGGCAGCAGGTTGCAGTCGGCCAATGTGAGGTGGTCTCCATCAAGGAAGCGGCGCTGTGAGGCCCGGAGGTGGGGGTCCCGGGCCAGCTCATGTTCCAGAGGGGTGCTCAGGTACTCATCCAGCTTCAGCAGGGCCCGCAGCAGGCTCCGCTGCAGCGCTGCAGGGAGGGTGCAGATCACTGTACAGCCCTGATGCAGGCATGGGGGCCCTGCTCTGCTGTGGCCTCCTGCCAGCCCAGCCCTGTGTCCAGGCAGTGCCTGTCAGCCTCTTCCCACCTGGCTCAGGCTGGCACCTGCCTCTGCCCTCCCACAGAGACCTGGCTCAGCCACCCTGACCCGTGCAGGGAGGGCGGTGCCTGGACAGACCCAGCTGCGGACTGGGTGGGGGGACTGGGGAAGCTCGGTGTGACCAGGCCAGGCTTTGGGGTGTGGCACCTGAGAGGTTGCATGGGGTGCTCCCCCACCCGCCCCTCACCCTCGTCCTGGGCAGGCACCGGGTTCTTGATGAAGGCAGAGAACTTGTGGAAAATGTCGTTCCCAGCCAGGCTTGACTCCGGGTACTGTGGGACCAGACTGGGGCACCTGTGGGGACATGGGCACAGCTGAGGCAGGTGGCAGAGGCTGACAGGCTTCTCCCCTCCTCCCTCGGCTTGTCTTGCCCTTCTTTGGGAGGCCCCTCTCAAGGCAGCACCAGCCACTGACATGGGGGGGCCCAGCTGCTCCTCCAGGAACTCCTCGATGGTGATGGTGTCGGTCTTGGGCTCGCCGTTGTAGAGCAGGACGGGCAGCTGGGCACCTGGTGCAAAGTCCTTCAGCACGTCCAGCGCCCTGTGGGAGATGGGGACACCACTGATGCCTGGCATGTCCAGGGTTCTGCAGGGCACCTTGTGTTGGGGACAAGGTTTATATGTGCACGTGTGTTCATATGTGCATGTGTGTTCCAAGCAAAGGGAGTTCTGGGGGGCCGATGCACAAGGTGGTGCCCTCAGGCCCCTCCTGCCTCAATGTGTGCCCGAGAAAATACCTGCCAACCTCCCCTAAACACCAATGGTCACCTGGGGAGGTAGAAAAAGCTCCATGCATCCCATAGTGCCCACCCTTCACGTCCCTTCCTAAAAAGTTGGGGACCTACCACCCCCTCATTGTGGGTGATCTACCCCTACCAGATGGTCCTGGCCCCAGGGCTGGCACCCCTCGGGAGGGAGCCACCACTCACCTCTTCACATCCACGGTGGTGAGGGTGAAGGGCACCCCTTTAAGCAGCAGCACCATGAACAGCCGCTGGCAGAAGGGGCAGTGCCCCACACTCTCCCCGTCCTCGCTCGCCTGTGGGCACAGAGGGAGAGCTCAGCTGCCCTTTTGCCCTGGCATGGCCTCAGTGGGGGCCGCCCCAGAGGGTACAGGGTGAAGATGGTACCAGCCTGGCAAGCTGTGCTGCAGTCCATGGCACCTGCTGTGCCAGGCAGGGCCCCAGCCCCTGGCCCCTGCCTGCTCCCAGGGCCTCAGTGCCACACCCCAGAACAGCAACATGGCACATCAGGTGCTGGCCCTGGCACCCTCTGGGCATGAGGACCCCCAGGGCTGCGCCAGCCTCCCAGTACCAAGAGGAGAAGGGCTTCAGAGCAGTAGTGGCAGCAGGGTCGGCTGTGGCAGGGGATAGTCCAGCAGCAGAACCTGTGCTGGAGGAAGGTTGCAGCAATACTGGTGGCCCTGTCAACCCCAGCAACAGTCCCAGGTGAGCCCTGTCCTGCCCTGCACAGCCGGACAGACAGCCTGGGCCAGGCAGTGCCTGGGAAGGCCCTGGCAGGTGCAAGCAGATGCTGTGGTGCTGGGCCCTGCTTTCAGGGGGGGAACCTCATCCAACCTCCCCAGGTATAGTCCCCACAGCCCCTGTGTCTGCAGGGCAGGAAGCAGCAAGCAGTGCACCCTGGAGAAGAGCCTGAGCTGCCCACTGCCTGGCCCCCCAGTCTGCCAGCTGCCCACTGCCTGTTGCCAGCCCCATTCCCTACCCGGTGCCTGACCCCCTGCCCATTACCTGCCCCTCTGCCTGCCCAGTGCTCCACATCTGAGCACTGCCGTGGGCAGGGGCAGCCCAGCCACCCCACTGCAGCACTGCCGGGGATGGTGGCCAGGGCTACCCACTGGCCTGGGCACTGACCTCAGGACCCCCCCCTCACCTTGATGAAGAGCTGGATTTGGGGTTTCTCGGCCATGCTGCGTGGTGGCTGCTGGTGCACTGCTGGCTGCACCCTGAATGCTCCAGCTGAAACCACGGCTCCTCCCAGCCCACATTCCTCCTCGGGGTGCACCCGCTCCCACCCACGCCTGGCCCCACGGCACAGACACAACGCCCTGCCATGGGGCCCTGCCACCGTGGATACTGCCAACCACAGGCAGGTAAGGGCAGCTGGTGGCAGTGCCAGCTGCTGCTGCTCCTGCCTGCACCCTCAGCCACCCCACACTCCCTGAATGATGCCAAGCACTGGGCACAGCCCTGTGTTGTGGCCAGCAATCCTTGCCCCCAGCAGGATCCTGCACTCCCACCCTGGGCACTGCCACTCCCCCCCACCCAACTACACAGCCTCAAAGGATCCAGTTATTATTTTTTATTTAAAACGATCATTATCTTCACTTTTTTTTTGTTTGGTAGCAATATACAGGCAGCTCCAAGACGTCCCCACCCCCAGGGGCCCCATGCCCGGGGCTGAGCATGGCACTGGCGCTCTGCCTGCAGCTGGTGGCCAAGGACGTGCAGGGGGGGACAAGGCCAGAAGCGGGGCCAAACTCAACAAAGTGAACAGTGTTAAGGCAGCAGCCACCCCTGCCCCAGGGCAGTGCCCTGGGGCACTACCTACCTGCTCCTACCCTTGAGTGACTCCAGCAGGGACGGTGCCTGGGCAGCCCTAAGCCCAGGGCAGGGAGGCCACTATGGCCACCCAGGCTGTATGGGCACCTCCACTGACCCTCAGAAGCCATGGGGATGACAGCATGGTGGCAGGGGGAAGACTGGGGACAGGGGAGACACTGTGAGTGGAGTGCCAGTGCCCTTCTGGAGCCCGGAGTAAGAGTGTAGTGTGGCAGGTATGGGGCAAGGATAAAGCCCAGAGCACAGCAGCACTGCCCACCCTGGGGTGCCCAAGGGTGCCACCAAGGTGACAGCTGGGGACTCAAAGATGACACTACCCCCTCTCCCTGATGGAAAAGGGGAAACTTTGAGCTGGCTCGTCTCCCAGCATCCACTGGGGAAGGCGGAGTGTGGCCAGCAAAAGAGCAGGGGCATGCTGGTGGGGGCTGCTCCCCTATGCCGTCCACCCCATCCTGAATCCAACCAGTTTCCCATATGCCATTAAAAAAAATATGGTCTGAAAAATCTGAAAATAGAGCTTCTTCCCCCAGTTTTCCCCCTATTGAAAATACTGTATATTGTATCACAATCTATAGCAGGTGGTATATGGTGCTGATGGGACCAGGGGGCAGGGCACAGTCGAGGTCAGGCCTTGCTCCTGTGCCCCAGTGGGGTCAGACCCAGCCTCCCTCCACCTCCCATGGCAACCAGCTGAGGTGCCTGGTGCTGCTCAGGGCCTTCAGCCAAGCCTGTTCCAGAGAGGCAGAGAGGGCAGCAGAGCACACTGGCCACGGGTGCTCCCCAGGAAGGTGCATGGTCACCCTGGGGTGTTGCCAAAGACTGTGGCACCCAGCTGTGGCACCCAGCAGTGGGGGCTCGGGGTCAGCATCACAGGCCCTGTTGCCACCCTACCTCTGGGCACAGCTGCAGATTGTTGAGAGCTGCAGGCACCAGCCATGGTCCCCATGGGTGACAAGGCAGCAGGACCCTCTGCAAAAAGGAGGGGCACTGCTGGCTGAGGGGGTGCCCGCTGCTGGCCACTGACACTACCAGTCCAGACACTACCAGTCCCACTACTGCAGTCCATCCTTCCCTGCCCACCATCCCGGGCACCGCTGCCGGCACCCACCCAGACTGTCCCGACCTCGTACCTTAAGGCCACCCCACTACGAGCTTCCAAAGCCATCCTAGGGTGCAGCAACCTCTCTGCCAGTACCACCAGTGACCCAACAATAAGAACCTAGTGCAGGTGGTTCCTGTACAGGGCTGGACACGGAGGAACAAGTGTCAGGTCAAGAACGACGTGGAAGGGGACACAGCAGAAAGGTGGCAGAGCTGCAGCACTGCCCTGTGATGGCAGAAGCAAGTGGTGAGGGCAGGGAGGAGGCATGGGGAGAGACTTGAGGGTGAGGGACATAGTAATGGGCAGAGGGGAGAAACAGCTGGTGCCAGCATGTGAAATACCCTGTGAAATACCCCTCTGCCCCTCCACGTGCCTCTGCAACGGCACTGCTGCCTGGGGATGAAGCCAGTGCCCAAGGCCAGGCAGGGCCACAGTGAACGGACCCCAGGGTGGGCAGGATGTACCAGTGGGGCTGAGACACCCAGTGACATCCCACTGATGACAGAAACTGGTCATGGGTGAAGCACCAGAGCACCTGCCCCTGCAGTGCCCAGGGCAGCACCAGCCAGGGGTGATGTGGAAACAGCCATCCTTCTTCTAGCTCCACAAGGCCAGGCCTGGGGGGGTACCCACAGCCAAGGGTCCCCAGAGTGAGTGCAACACGGGTGTCCAGCCAAAGGCACCGCTCACAGGCCTGTGTGTCTCTGCCCCAAAGTGGGTGGGGCTGGCGGTGCTGGCACCAAGCCGTGTCCTCTGGCTCAGTCTCCATCCACGGCTCCATCCATGTTGAGGACCATGCCCCTGGCACCACACAGTGACTCTGCTCCAGAGCTGAAGGGGATAAAAGCCACCCCAGCGGTGGCTTGCAAGGTCCATCCAGGCACTGCTGTACCCACTGTGTCCTCCCTGGCATGTGGCTCCGGCTGCGGCAACTCCGCTCCACGGGGCAGAGGGAGGGGAGAGGCCAAAAGGGTTTGGTGGCTTCAAGCCGGGAACGTGGCTGTCCCGGGGGTCTCAGCACAGCGTGTCCGTGTTGAAGGAGAGCTGAGCCTGAGCAGGGAGAGAGGCAGGGCTCAGGGGCTGCCCACTTTGCCAGCACACCCAGGGCATCTGGGGCCAGAGTCTGGCACAGGTGGCAGAGCAGACACCTCTCCCAGGGAGCCCCCACCCCTCCCGGGCCCTGCCCTTGCTCCATTGTGTCACCTTCATGGTGTCACAGCATCCAGTCCCAGGGCCTCTGGTAGGGACAGAGGTGGGATCAGGAACACCCAGATCTGGGAACAACCTCTCACCCTCTCCTCCTCGAAGCTGATGAGGCCTTCGTCATCAGTCTCCAGGTCCTCCTGCTCCTCCACCACAAGGGCCCGCAGCTCAGTGGGGGCGGTGCGGGGGCGCAGCAGGCTCAGCACGCGCTCCAGGGGCGACTGCAGGACACAGCTGGGGCTGGTCTCCTGCTGCTCCAGGTTGTCACTTTGCTTCTTGGCAAAATTCACAAACACCTGAGGAAGAAAGGGCAGGAGACTCAGGTAACCTTGCAGGCACCTCCACCCCATGCCACCAGGTCAGGACCCAGTGTGTCCTGCCCACCATGTTCCCCATCTAGCTCCAACCCCTGCCCCAAAGGCAGATCCTGCCTGGCACTTTGTCATGGCCACCCTCCCTGGGGACAAGCATCCAGCTGCGCATGCTGTCCCCAGTCTTACATTGTCCAGTGTAGTTTGGCTGACAGAGTAGTCTTCAATGCCCAGCACATCCACCACCTGCTCCATCTTGCTGAAGACCTGTGCCAGTGAGATCTGGTCCGACTTCAGCTGGTACTGGGCCTTGGTGTGATGACGCTCCTGGGGGGTGGTCACAGAGGGGACACTGAGCCCTCACTCCCAGACTCCCTCCCATCACCCCATGGAGGATGAAGGCTGTTTGTGCCCCAAAGTGGAGGTTGGCAGGGGACAGCATGGCCGCCAGGGGCAGCTCACCTTGAGGACAGCCTCAGGGAAGTTACGGTTGAAGAACCTCACCACCTCCTTGACATTGAGGCTGGACTTGGTGCGCACTGTGATCATGTAGCCATCACCGAACCTGCACAGGAACAAGGCACCCCATGAGGACCTGTCCCCTGATTTGCACCCCCAAGCCCTATGGAAGGGGACGATGCTCTCAGGCAGCCACTACTGGACACCAGACCAGTGGCAGGATACTTGAGTGACCCCGTTCCCTGCCCACCTCTAAAGCAGCACCCACACAAAGGGCCAATATCTCGTCATGGGTGCCACACTGTCCCCCAACCACGGGATCCAGCAGCACACACAGGCTGCTGGGCCCCACGCAGGCATGCTGGGCTCCTGCCAGGCTCTCACCTGTTCTTCAGGTGCTGAATGCTGCCGAGACACTTGAGGCGCCCGTTCACCATGATGGCCAGGCGGGTGCAGAGGGCCTCGCACTCCTCCATGCTGGGGTGACAAGGGAGGGTTCAGCGGGGGGCATGGGAGGGCAGTGACAGGGCTACAGTGGGGGCAGGTAAGGAGCTGGGTCCCTCAGGCCATCACCCAAGTGCTTTGGCCCCACCACCAGGGATGAGAGAGGGCAACAGAGGGTGTCCCAGGCTCCCCCTGCTCCTCATGCCCCTACCAAATCCCATTCCCTGGGGACTGGGGAGATCCCTCCCTCCCACACAACACCCCAGGTGCTTGGCGGCCCCATGGGCCCAGAACCCCCATGACCTGTGAGATGTGAGCACCACGGAGCGACCCGTTTTGATGACGTCCAGGATGAGGTTCCAGAGGAAGCGCCGTGCCTTGGGGTCCATCCCTGTGGTTGGCTCATCCTGGGGGACAGACAGCACTCTCAGACGTGCCAGCCCTGGGAGGGACCCTGCCACTCCCTTCCTTCCCGAGTCCAGCTCAGGCCACCATTCCACACTCCAGGAGATGTGTGATGTGTGGTGAAGCCGGGGGTGGGCAGCTCCCACCCAAGGCCATTTTTCCACCCTGAGGGCGCACCAGGAAGATGAAGGCTGGGTATCCAATGAGCGCGATGGCTGTGGACAGCTTCCTCTTGTTGCCCCCACTGTAGGTGCTGGCAGGCTTGTCTGCATACTTGGTCAACTCCAGCTTCTTCAGTGCCCACTTGACCACCTGCAAGGCGTGGGGGGCTGCTGTCATCCTGCCAAGGCCACGGGGCTGGTAGAGCTGGCAGGGGTTGGGCTCCCTGGCATGTCAGCTGCCGAGGGGACTACAAGCCACATGCCACTCGGGGAGCCCCATGGCAGCCCCTGGCACAGCCATGCACACTGGGGGGGACCTGCAAGTGCATGCGCCTGGCCCTGGTGGCCCATGTGGGCACACTGCCAGGGTGGCATTGCCACGAGAGCAGCAGCACTGGCTCAGGCTGCCGCTGCTGCCCAGTGAGATGCCATCCCTGCCCTCAAGTGCCAGCCCTTGGATGCTGCCAACTGCTTGCCCAGAGTCCTACCCGTTCCTCATCCTTCCAGGGGATGCCACGCAGGCGGGTGTAGAGCTCCAGGTGCTCCTGGGCCGTCAGCTCATCAAAGAGCGCATCAAACTGGGGGCAGTAGCCCAGGCTCTGCTGGACCTGCAGGAGCTCCTTCAGGATGCTGTGGGAGAGGATGGAGGGGTTGTGGGAAGAAGGAATTCTCTTTGTGAGGATTGCTGCTGAGCCTCCTTTCACATGCCTTTACACTGGAGCATCTTCCCCCAGGTAAAACCCCACTGGGCAGCCTCAGCCCAGGGTCTCTGGCCCCACATCCCAGAGTGATAGTCACCAAGGAGGACACAAGGCTGCAGAGTCCCATGGGGACACACAAGGTCACTCATACTGTTTTATCCTGGGAACCCTCCAAGCAGACTCCATCCCACCCCATCCCCAGGAACGCAGGCGGCCCCCAGCCCTCCCTAACCTGTGTCCATTAATGAAGGCCTCTCCACCTGTGGTGCTCTCATCCCCTGTCAGCATCTTGAATGTTGTGGTCTTGCCCGCACCGTTGACGCCCAGCAGCCCGAAGCACTCCCCGGGGCGCACGCCCACACACAGCCGGTCCACGGCCAGGATGCGCCCGATCTTGCGGGACTTGTACACCTGGCAGGGAAGGGGATGGGGACTCAGCCCACCGGGAGCCACCTGGACCCCTTGCCCCACCCACACCCCTGGGCTGGGCTGGTCCCAGGAGCCTCCCTGCAGCCTGATGCAGCCCCCACCTTTGTGAGGTTCTCGATCTTCAGCATGTCATTGTCGGCATCACCACGCAGGACCCGGTGCCTCTCGTTGGCCACGTCAATGTCATCCTCGATGGGTTTGGTGGAGACGGGCAGGCGCCTGTGGGAGGGGACAGGGGCACGGGGGAACGTGGGACCAGGAGCTGCAGCCCTGACAGGCCCGGGCAGCTCCCACTCAACACCACCAGCAGGGCAGCCTGAAGCTCAAAGAGTCCCAATGGCAAATCTTTACCCCACGGCCAGCCCCAGCATCCCTGCCCCGTGCCACACTCACTGGGGCTTCCGGAAGAAGTTGTACTGGCACATGATGGTGATGAAGAACCCAACAAAGCCTTCGATCGTCATGGCAACAAGCCCCCGTGTCACGATGTCCCACTCGAAGGGTGATTTCATTTTATCGAACTGCCCTGAGTAGGAGGAAGAGGAAAAGGCAGCTGGGGACACCTTGGTTGTACCTCCTGAGTTGATCCATGACAATGACACTGCTCACATGCTCCCCCCACCACAGCTCCCTGGGCTGGTCACAACACGATTCCCTCTCAGAGCACAGGTAATGTGGAAATCATGTGGCAACTTCTCAACCTCAGTAGGATAAATCAACCCAGCTGAGAGTGGTATCAGATGGATTTGTCAAATCTTGACCCAAAACTGTCCCTCATGATGCCAGCAGCACCTGGGTTATGTACAGAAGCTGCTCAAAAAGCAGAGAGCAGAGGAGCTTCTGAGGCCAGGCTGAAGCTGTAAGTGGCAAAAGGCTTTTGTTGGTTGGGGAGCACAGCCCCCAAGAGACCCTGTCTGGAAGGAGAGTCCCTGCAGCCCCCATTCCTCCTGTCACAGCACAGCCTCACCACAGCTACACTATGGCCCCACTAAGATCCACCACAGCCTCACCATGGCCCACCACAGGCAGCGTGCAGCAGCAGCAGAACCATACACCTCTGTTAGGGCTTACACCCTCCTCTCACCATGGAGCTGCTACGTGGGATGGCCCAAGGAACCACTCTCAGCAGTGCTGACACCATGCCACCGCTGAGCCTCAGCCATGTCTCTTTCTGTGCCCCATTTAAAGGGAGGGAGAGAACAAGGCCGTACCAATCTTGGCATAGTACTCATTGATATATTCATTGTAGGCCATCTCCATCAGGCCGTGGCCCAGGTTGTAGTTAGGGAACACGAGGAAGCAGCTCTTCAGGTAGCTGTTCACCACCTTCAGGTCCTGTGGGGACAGCAGAGAGGACACAAACCTCATCAAACAACCCTGTGCGAGCGGTGGGATCAGGATCCCCAAGATCCAGCCCAGTCAGGTCTCACGGCTGATCCTGCTGGAAACAGAGACCTCCTGAAGTCCCTCCTAGCCTGAGCCACCCCACAACCTGCTGTCAGCATCTCCCTTCCCCATGGCCCTTGGCAGAGCTGTGAATGCCGTACCTTGTCGTGCTCAAAGAGCTGCAGCAGGAACGTGGCCACGGTGGCTGTGATGCCAATGAAGAGGTTGATGACGATGAGGAAGACGTAAGCAGAGCTGGGCACCTCAAACCAGAAGGAGGCTGGGTACATGATAGGGGTGATGGACCAGCTGGGGAGGTGAGAAGCAGAAGCACACATCGGTATGGCAGGAGAGGGGTCCCCAGCCTTGGGACTGCCCATTTCCAGCCTGCTGTTCCCAGGCTCTCCCACCCCAACCAGCTATGGGGGCTGCAGAACATCACAGAATGGTTTGGCTTGTAAAGGACCTTTCAATGCCATCCAATCCAGTCCCCAGCCATGGGCAGGGACATTTTCCACTAGTGCTCCAAGCTGTCCAGCTTGGCCTTGGACATTTCCACAAATGGGGCAGCCACAGCTTCTCTGGGCAATCTGTGTCAGGGCCTCACCACCCTTGTCATGAAAAATTTCTTCTTAATATCTGGTCTAAATGTCTGTTCTTTTAGTTCTTTTAGTTTAAAACCACCACCCATAAGACTCAGGAGGCATCCCAAGTGCCTCCTGACCACGCCCCTCTGAGCAACATACCCATAGAGCAGGAAGAGGGAGAGGACAGCAGGGAAGTTGGTGGGAGAGGTATATGCTGGGAGGTCAAACACGAACAGGATGATGATGCAGCACGTGGCTGGCACCAGGTAGTTTAGCTGGAGAAGACAGAAACTTCTGTGACTGTCCACTCCCTGGCACAGCCCCAGAGGCTTGGCCGGTAGGGCCACATGTCCTGCTTACCATGTCCCACATGTAGTTGGCCAACCAGTAGATGACAGGGTCACAGCCACTCACAAACTGCAGGTGTTTGGCCTTGGTGGCCTTTTCGGCCACCAGGAACACCACAAAGCTGGCTGGGACGAAGGACATGGCCACAATGATGAAGATGGCGATCACCACATCTGTGCCTTGCAGGCTGGACAGGGAGCAAAGAGAGCTCCGTGGAGGGACTCCATCACCCTCAGTTGCCTGGGGAAGGGCCACCCACCCCAGTGTGGGGCAGTCACTGTGCACAGCGCAGGGCATGGCACAGGGACGCCCACATCACAGCCACCCTGTCCCTCCTCACCAATGTGGCCTGTGGAGCAGAAGCCTTGGCTTTCCTCTGCAACCACCAGTAAGAAGCCCCCTACCTCCCATGGGACAGCCACCCTCCCTCAGACCCTCTCCTTGGACCTACAGGTAATCCAGGGACAGGCTGGCGCTCGTTTTGTTCATGGGGTGATTGGTGACCGTGATGCCTGCAACAATGACCAAGAAGAAACATGGAAGCATGAAAACTGGCTTGGGACACAGACCCTTGTCCCCAGTCTGCCTGGTCCTGGCTCTGAGCAGGATGGGTTTCCAATCTGAAGCAACTCAGCACCTCAAGACCAAGCCCTCCCTCACAGGAGAGCACCCTTGGACACGTCACAAGCCCAGGCACTTTCAGGCAGCACGTTGGGACATCCCAGCCCAGGCCTGACAAAGAGGTCATCCCAGCTCTCACATCTCCGAGCGGAAGCATGTGAACCCCTGTTCCAGCTGGACACTAACTCGCTCGGCCCAAGGTGGACACTGCACTCTGGAGCCTGGTTGGACCATGCCCTAATGCTATTCCTGATGTGCTCCCGCCCTCAAATACCTCCACATCCTCACCATAGGCAGCCGGGTTGCCCTTGCTCTTGGGCAGGTTGGCTCTCAGGATGGCGTTGTTGAGGGCATTGAGGTAAGTGGGCATGCTGTGGTAGCCCTTGTTGTTATAGAAGACCTAGAAGAGGAGAGAGGAACAGCGGGAGCTGGCAACAGAGCTAGGCCCAGAGAAGTACTGGGAGGGAGGGATAAGATGGGATGGGCAGCCAGCCACAGGGCAAGCACCCTGTGCTCTAGGCTGTGGGGAGAATAGGCCATTGCTGACTGTGCTGGGCCAGACCTGCTGACCACTCCCCCATGGCTGGAGCCTCCCAAAGCACTTAGGAGGAGAGAACTGCAGCCAAGCAGTCCCAGGGGTCCCCGCTTGCCCCCTTTCCTCCCCACCCATCTCCCCTGCCCCGAGGGGCAGTGCTGTCCCACCTGGGCCGTTCTCCGCACGGCAATCTTGCGCACCGTGGCCGGAGCCCTGGCTCCGAAGGAGGCCGGGATGGATTTCTGGACGTTGCCAAACGTCAGTGCCCCATACCTGTGGGACAAGGCACTGCTGAGGAAGCTGCAACTGCTGTCCCCCACCTCCGGGGGTGGAACCATGCTTGAGGATGTTGCTCACTCCAGCCAGCACCCTGGGGCAGGTGTCCCCAGCCCCCTGGTCCTCACCCCTGCTCTGTGGTGCAGGGCAGACCCTCCCAGCCTCCCCTCTTGCCTGTGCAGCCGGAAGCGGTCCGACGTGTAGAGCAGATACTCAGAGACGTTGCGCCCTGTGATGTCTGTCAGGATGTCTCCTGTTACCACCTTCATCTGCGGGGGGTGGCCCCCCACGCCACTGGGGCAGGAGAAGCCAGTCCCCTGCATGGAGCACGTGCACTTGATGGGCTCGTGGATGATGCGGGGCAGAGCGGGAGCCGAGGTCACAGTCCCTGAGGAGCAGAAGGGGCGGCTCACAGCCAGGCTCCTGCCTGCCCCAGCTGCTGGGGACAGCATGAGGGCTGGGCGGCTGGCCAGGGAGGGTCCTGGTGACCCAGAGGGACCAAGAGATGGATGTGCGAAAAACTTTGCGGGGACAGAGATTCAGAGATGAGCCATGAGGTGTGGCTGGAGAAGAAACGGCTGGGGACCACATCCAGCAAAGGTGACGCAAGGCTGGTCACAGGGCTTTGTGGCAGTGTCACCATCCAAGGGGCTCTACTGGCATGGCTGGGGGTGAAGGGGGACAGTGTTCCAGGGCCAGAGCCACAAGTTCAGCCCAACAAAGCTCTGCTGTGTGGCCAGGCCAGACTAACAGGTACTCCCACAGGTCCCTGGAGCCACTTCTGTGAGGAGAATCCTCATCTACCTGCTGGAGACAAATCCCAGACACAGGAGTACCCAGCACAGGTGATACCTTTAACAGCGGAGAAGGTCGTGGAGTTCCAGGCATGGAGCAGGTCCTCATCCACTGACATGGGGTAGTCAGAGGGAGCTGGGGACGGAGGCGGCGGCACGAAGTTGGAAAGTGGAAGGCCCTGGGTGAAGGAATCGATGCACATAGCATCGAAGTACTTGGCTGCCAGCATTTTGGACTCATTGCTGTTGAGATTGAGGGTCTGCATGGGCTGGTCCAGTGTGTTGTTGAAGGGTGTCTTGAGCACGCAGGTGGCCCCCACACCAGAGGGCAGATGGAAAGTGTTCACCAGCTGCTGAGGGCTGGCATCGGGAGACAGCCTAATGCTGCAGGGAAAGGAGCCAGTGAGGAGGAGCATGGAGAAGGAAACACAGATCTCAGCACCGTGCCCATCTTCTTCTGGGACCTCCCTGAGGCCTTGGTGCTTATCATGGGTACACATAGCCTCTGCCTGGCATGACTGAGCTGCTAGTAACAGGGTCAGGGCTGGCACATCTCCCAGAAACACCCTGGCCAGGACAGAGGGGACACGGCAGCAGCCAGGCTCTGCTCCAAGCCTGAGCCAGCCCTGGCACTAGGCCTGCTGTGGGCTGCCCTCCCCACTTGTCCCCCTTGCAGTCCCATGGATGGAGACAGGGATGGGCCTTGGGCACGGGGCGCTGGTCACCAGCGGTGGCAGCTCTCACCGGTACTCACGCCGCTCCTCGTTGGCATAAGGAATGAAGTTGCCCTTGGGCTGAGTGTAGTTGTGGTACTGGGATGGCGAGAGGATGAGGGGTGGCAGGTCACCTGTGGGGACAAGGACAGGAACCTGCTCATACCCACAGCACCGCCGCACACAGGGAGACTGCCTTGGCCTCGTCCTCCTGCAGCCAGTGGCCACACCGGCCACGCTGGGGCAGGCAGAACAAGCCACTCAGCATGCAGGTAGGTAGGTGGCTTGCATGCACCTATTTCAGGCACGGAGAGCGCCACGGTCATGGCCACGCAGACGAAAAAGGCAGGCAGGAGGATCTGCGAGAAGAGGGCCTTGGTGTTGCGCTTGGCGCAGTGGAAGCGTTTGACGATCAGCCCATGGAACTGGCGCAGCTTCAGCCACGAGCCTTCCAGCTTGAAGCTCCCCTGACCTGCCAGGTCACGATCCTCTGCTTCCACCTCTGCTTCTTGCTCTGGGAAGGAGAAGGACATCAGCCCCCTGGCACAGTTGGTCCCACAGGACCAGGAAGCTGAGCCGGACACCCAGCCCAGCTCAGCCACCCCAAGGGTCAGCACCCAACCCCAACTCTGTCACCGAGCCACAGCAGCAGTGCAGTGGGAAGCAAGGCAGCTGGCTGGTAGGTTCCTCTTGGCCCCAAAAGGAAAATTTAGACAACAGTTTTACAAAAACAACCTAAACTGGTGCTTTTTTCTACGACCCCTCCATTTTCTCATCAGCTCGGCCAGCTGGCGAGGGGTCAGCAATAGGGAACAAGACACAGGTGGGAGTCCCAGCGAGACACTGGGAGCTCTGCCACAGCACTACCCCAGCTCTGCCTCCCACAGCCCTGGTGGGGGGAAGAGGTGGTACATCCCTAAATTAGTCAAAAGAGTTGCTGAGATAACCCAGAACAGGATCTGTGACTACAGCAACAACCTCAAGGCTCCTGCCTGCACCCTCCATATGCAGCAACCCCAGCATCCAGACAGGCAGAGCCTTGCACCTGGGGCAGGTGAAGCCACCACCTGGAAAGTGACTCTGTGCCCAAGGGCCAAGAGGAGAAACCCAACTGGTGCCAGTGTGGGGAGAGCGCATGTTAGTGGGGCAAGTCTGCAAGGTGGCACTGGAGACACACAGGAGGCAGAGGCAGCTGCCCTCACTGGCTCCGTGCCTTGGCACGAGACCCTCATGCACACCCTACCAGTATGGGGTGCAAGCTCATGGCAAGAGCCCGCTCCCAGCTCTCCCACCCAGGCTGTGGCTCTCTGGGTGGTGTGTTGCTCGATGCACCATTAGTCCCCTCCCCAGGGGTTCTCATCCCAGCAGTCACAGCCACCCATCTCAGACACAACCACATACCCTGCGGGACCAAGGCCAGCTCTGCCTGCCCTGGGCAGACCCTCCGTGTCCCAGCTGAGTGCCTCCCCCGGCCCCTGCCGCTGGCCAGGCACCAGCGGCACCAACCTTGCAGACTGACGTTATCGGGGTCCTGCCGGTTATCGAACAGGGGCGCGTAATCCCCAAAGAACTCGGAATAAGCCCCACCTTCATCGCCGCGCACGGAGCCCACCGAGGACGCCGAGCGCAGGGACGCCTGCGACTGCGCCAGCTTGGAGCAGGTCACCAGGTTGCTGAGCTCCACCTCTGGCTTCTCTGGCACGGCTGCCTCAGCCAGGGGCTCCCCATTGGCTTCAGGCTTTGGGCCCAGCTCAGAGGCAGGTGGCTGCAGGGCATCCTTGGACTCCTTCATGTCTGAAAGAAAAAATGTCGGTTGTCACCAGCCATGCTACTCTTCACTGCAGCATGCCACCAACTGGGGATGGATCGTATCATAGAATCACAGACTGGTTTGGGTTGGAAGACACTTCATCTCATTCCAGCCCCCTGCCATGTGCAGGGACACCTTTCACTAGACCAGGTTGTTCCAAGCCCTGGTCCAATCTGGTCTTGGACACTTCCAGGGATGAAGCAGCCACAGCTCCTCTGCACAATCTGTGCCAGGGCCTCACCACCCTCACAGGAGAATTTCCTTCTAACATCTAATCTAAACTTTTCCCCTTTTAGCTTAAAACCATTCCCCCCTTGCCCTAACACTATCTGTCCATGTAAAGTCCCTCTCATTTTTCCAAGCCCCCTTTAGGCACTAGAAGGTGCCGTAAGATCTCCGTGGAGCCTTCTCTTTGCCAGGTGAACACACCCAGCTCTCCCAGCCTGGCTCCACAGCAGAAGTGCTCCAGCCCTCGGAGCATCTCCACAGTGTCCTCTGGAGACCTGTGCTGAGGACAGCAGAGCTAGACACTATTCCAGGTGGGAGTAAACCCAGAGTGGAGCAGAGGCTGGCTGCCCCTGGCCGGGATGGGCTCTGATGGAAACCTCTCCACCACTTGCGACAGGAGACTCCTGCAGCCACCAAGCCCAAGATCACACAGCCCCTCATCAGCCCCAGCAGCACCTTGTGCCCTCCCAGTGCCCGTACCCACGTCGCTGTTCTCCAGAGACTGGTCCTCCTCAGACACCTTCAGGAAGACCTCCTCCAGAGTGGTGTCCATCAGCCCAAAACTGGTGAGGTCCAGCTCTTCCAGGCTCTGCTCCAAGTGCTGTGGGAGCAATGTGCTGTGTGAGGAGGGTAGACGTCCACAGTGCCACAGCCCCATGCCTGCCTACCCTGCAGGTACCTGGAAGAGCCTCTCAAAGCAGCCCTTTTTGACGGCCTCACTAGGCAGGATGTAGGAGAGCTCTGTGTTGGTGTCTGAGATGAGGAGGCAGGAGGCCACGTACTTCTTGATGAACTGGGAGACACGAGGCTCAGAGCAGGGGCTGACAGAGGAGTGGCCTGGGGGGCTGTGTGGCTGGCCTGGCTCTGGGGCAGAGAGGCAGTACCCATCAGTCACTTCACACCTGGCCTCCCACCAAGACCCACCACCCCCATTTCCCCTATTCCCCAGTGCCACAGGGGCTTCCCTGTCACCCTGACAGGCCTGGGGATGTTCTGCAATGTGGCCCACACTGGACATCTCAGTGGGCAACCCACAGGCTGGAGAGAACCAGCACGTGGAGACAAATGCCACTGTGTAGGGTCTGGCCAAGGACCCAGCTCGGAAAAATTAAGGCTGAACAATGGGACCTCCTACACCCCTGCCCTCCCTGCAGGGCCTAAGGAGACTCAGGATGGGAGTACTTGGGTGTTGACCTCTCCTTTGCTGGGCTGAAGAAGGGTTGGTGCCATCTACTCCTCTGAACAAAGGGTCCCACTGCTCCCCAGACCTGTGCTGTTCCTGGTGTCCGACTGCTTCTTCACCACTGTCAGCTTGTAGCCGTCACCATAGGTGCTCTTGAGGAACAGTGGGGAACCACAGCACTTGAGCTTGCCATGGGAGATGATGGCGATGCGGTCCCCCAGGAGGTCAGCCTCATCCATGTGATGTGTGGAGAGCAAGATGGTCCTCCCTGATGGCAGCACAAAGCCTCAGCAGAGGGACCAGGGCTGCCACACTGGAGTATGCCAGGCTCTGCCCACCTCTGCTCACCTGGCTTGTACTTGAGGATGAGGTCCCAGATGGCCCTTCGGGCATATGGGTCCACACCAGCTGTGGGCTCATCCAAGATAACAGCCCGTGACCCACCCACGAAGGCAATGGCCACTGACAGCTTCCTCTTCATGCCACCCGAGAGAGTCTGCACCTGGCAGTGCCGTTTATTGGAGAGTTCCAGGTCCTCAATCATCCTGGGGACAGAGCAGAAGTACTAGGAATGCATGGAGGGCTGTACTGGTGCCCAGTGCCTGTGGGGAGTATGTAATGCCTCTTCCCCATGTGGTACCTGGAGCCTTTGGCTGCTGGGACTGCCCAGCTGCAGTCAGGATATGAGCATCTTCTGCTCACTTCCACAGCCTAACACCCCAAGGGTGGGAGAACACTTGGTGGAGCTGCTCCAGGGGACACCTCTGCCCCCAGATCACCCCCATGGCACAACTAGCAGGAAGGAGACACTCATGCCAAAGGCATGGATAAAGACAAAAGAGCTGGAGGGTGCCTACTTGTCCATCTCCTTGCGGATTTCCTCCTCTGCCATGCTCTTGAGCTGCGAGTAGAACCAGAGGTGCTCCTCCACCGTCAGCCTGTCAAAGAGCACGTTGTGCTGGGGACACATGCCCAGGTTCTTCCGGATCTTGTCCATCTCCGTACGGATATCATGGCCATAGATGGTAGCAGAGCCCGATGTTGGAGGGAACAAGCCAGTGAGGATGGACCTGGATGGATGGAGAAAGGCAACGTGTGAGGGAGCTCATATTCCTCAGTCTGGTCCCAGTGCCAACCACCACCTCTGGGAGTATCTGCTGGAACCCAGGCAGAGCTGTATCAGAACAGGGCCATGAGCCTACTGCCTGTCCCATGTTTGTGCCAGCCCCACATCCGCACTGCTGCCCTCTGGGCATGGCACCAGCTGCCACAGGGCCCTCTAGGGACATCCCAAAGCCCCTTCCTCACTCCCTGCAGCTGGCCAGAGGAACATGGTCTCTGTCCATCCAGGCACTCACATGGTGGTGGTCTTGCCTGCACCATTGTGCCCCAGGAAGGACACGACCTGGTTCTCGTAGAGGTTGAGGCTCAGCTTGTTTAGTGCCAGCTTCTTGTCTGTCTTGTACACTTTGGTGAGCTTGTCGATGCAGACGACCAAGGGGAGGTGGGTTGGCTCCTCCTCGATGCCCCTCGTCTCCTCTGCTGTGACAGTGGGATGGTGAGGAGCCAGAGGGCAGGGAAGCCAGGCTTCCAGTGGGGCTCCCTGGGAATGAATCAACCCGCCTCCACCCCACGGTGGCTATGCTGGCTTGTGGTTCCTGCCCCTGTTTCCCGCCCGTTTTCCCCCTCCCACGCCACAGTGGCAGCTCCCAGAGAGGCCACAGTGCTTGGCCCAGTATCCTGCCCTGAGAAGAGCACAGGGGTCCATGGCCAAGGAGAGACCCTGTGGCAGAGCCAGGGCCACCCTTGTGCCACCCACTGCCGCCCCAGCTGCCCTCACCCAGCCTCCGGCTCTCCATGGCACACGCCTGATCCTCCTCCATGATGCTGAGGCGGGTGGTGCGTGACCACGGCCAAGTCCACTCCCAGGTCTCCACGCGCCCATTGCCCAGCCAGTAAGACTTCTGGAAAGGGAAGTACCAGGGCCGTGGCAGGCCGAACATACCTGCAACCACAGCCCCTGGGAGTCAGGGCCAACCCTACACCCAGGGCCACACAGAAGCTGCTGAAGGCTGGGTCAGAGCTTGGCATGGGCATGGGCTTGGGGGTTTCCCCAGGTCAGGTCACCACTGCTGGGTGGGGGCTGTGAACACTCCAGCCAGCTGGGCTCAGGGCAGATCTGTGGGCTGTGCCAGGAAACAAAGTCCTTTGGGATTCAGGTTGGGTTGGCTCAAGCTTGAGCTTTACAATGAAAAAAAAAAGGGAGAAGGTGAGATGCCTCCACAAGTGGAAATAAGGGGGACTGGTATCCCAGCTGTGGACATCCAGCTTTGCTACAGCTGGCCCCTGAATTGAGACACCTGGCTGATACCAGCAGACGTGTGGGCAGGTGTCCCCCAGCAAAGAGGCTCCTGCAAGGTCTGGGGTGCCCTCGTGCCCCTCTGCCCACACGTACCCGGGTGCACGGCCTCGATGTACCACGTGAGCACCCCGTACACCACGGCGTCCACAACCAGCATCATCATGGACAGCAAGAGGTTGAAGTCATCTCCTTCCACGGGTGACTGGCTGAAGGTGTGCCACTGGATACCCACACCAGCCACCTCATACAGCGCAAAGTACTTGGAGCCCAACCCAAAGGCCGTGGTGGACATGAGTGACTGTGAAGAGGTGGAGGGAAGGGAATGGGAGGTTAGCAGGAACCACAGGGCAGCTCCAGAGGAACAGGCTGGGGTGAATTCCTACCCAGTGCTGCCCCACCCAGCCCCATGGAAATGCTCCTGGCCCTGAGAGGCACCAAACCTTCTGGAGATACCTTCAAAACCCCACAGGGAACTGATTCATAAAGGCAATGGCTTGCCCAGGGCTTGGTAACAGCTTGGTGGCTTTGTACTGGACATGAGGTGCCCGAGGCAAACCTGGGACCAAGCACGTCCCCAGCTGCTGCAGCCAACTCACCGCAATGCACTTCTCAAAGGCTGTGATCTTGTCATGTGCCACCTCCTCCCGGATGGCCACATACATGTAGGGCACGTAGCTGAGGAAGTAGATGATGCCGCCACAGGCAGAGGCCAGCTTGGCCTTGGAGTAGAGCACCGACACCAGGAAGCTGCAGGGAGGACAGTGTCTCCTTAGATCCCACCCTGCCAGGACCTTCCCCACACTGTCTGGTTTCAGTGGTGTTGAGGCAATAAATTGGCTCCCCAAATCAGCTTGTGCTCCTCCACCGGCCCTTGCTCACACAGCTCCCAGGACCCTCACTCCATGGCACAAGAACCTGGCACTGCCCGTGCCCCTTTACTGCCCAGCACAGACCAGGCAGCTCACCAGAACATGATGGTGGCCACGGCATAGATGGCAAGGAAGAGCCATATGATGAGGACGTCACTGTGCATCAGGACCTTGCCGTACTTGAGAATGGCAGTGAGTGCTGTGACCGAGATGGAGAGCTGGACGAAGCCAGTGATGAACCAAGCCACCCAGTGCACCGCATTGTTCAGGCCCATCATCTTCATCACCTGTGAGGCCAAAGCTGCTTAGCAGGGCTGTCCCTGACCCTGTGCACCCCTGCTGTGATTCTCACTGGGCTGGGAGAACACTGAGTCAGGCTCATCTCATGCTGGGGACACTTAGGAGGACCAGCTCAGCCCAGTGATTTGGGATCTGTATCTGCCCCAGCTCATGTAACCCAGAAATACAAGGAAGGTGACCAGGGAGATAGTGCAGAACGCAGGGCTCAGATATACCCCCTCCTTCCGAAGAATCTCTTCTACCATCCCTACCTCTTTCAGGCGATGTTCCTTCTCTGTCACGATGTGCTGGATCATCATGGCCACTGAGTAGACCCAGGAGATCACCATGCAGAGGGGCATCATGTGCTCAATGACAAAGAGAAAGCTGATGGGGTAGAGAAAGAGAGGGGAGAACTGCATGGTGGCACTGCCACAGAGACCTGCAGAGACCCTGGGGCATGGGGCCTTGGAGGGGCTCTCCCACCAATCAAGGACAATCACTCTCTAACCCAGCACCTCCTCAGTGCCCTAAAAGAACTTCTCCAGTGAGCCCACAGGACAATCCAGTGTTGGGGCTGGCAAGCCTTTGCAGGCAGGTAGTAGCCAAGGGCTCAGCCCAGGGCCCTGCCCACCCTGGTGTGGACGGGGCCCTCTCCAATGCCCAGGAGCATTGCTGGCCCTGGGACTTCTACAGGTGCTGCCTCCACACCACTGTAATCAACCACCACTGACAGACCCACGTGTCATTCCTTTACTTCGCCCTGCTTTTCTGAGTCTAGTGGTCCAAGGAACAGGACTTAACTGGTTGCTCATCATTCCCAGTGTCACCAATCTCTTTCAGACCCTCAAACTCACTCCCTTCTCCCGACTGGGAAGTATCCTGGCCTGCAAAGTGGAAGGGGGAAGGTCCTGAAGGTGAGTATTACTCACTCATCCCGCGTATAACACGGGTACGGGAACATCTGTACATAGTTGCCAGGCTCCACCACATCGTGGCCAACAAATGTGTTGATGAGGGCACGCTCCATCATGTCTGTGGAAGAGGAGGAGAAGCCAGGCTGAGTGTGCAGGGGCCAGGGCTGAGGACAGCTGTGGCAGGGCACTGACGCTTACCCTGGATCCAGACGAAGCCGTAGAGGAAGTAGAAGCGGCCGCCGGTGTTGGGGCCGGGCCGCCAGTACGCCCGACGGATCTCGTTGGTCTTCTCCGTGAAGCTGGAATTCTGCCGGATCTTGTACATGACATGGGGGGGCAATGAGCCATCCCTGTTGGTCTGGAAGATGATGCCTGTGGGCAGCAGAAGAGGCAGGGAGTCCACGGGGGAACAGCCACATCAGCAAGCTCATAGCAACATGCAGGGATGAGGGGGGATGGGGAGGGCACCGCGAGGTGGATGAGACGGACGGCGTGGCCGGGGTTGTGAGACCCCCATGGGATGGGAGGGCACACAGACAGCAGACCGTGGCAGTGGGAGAGCCAGGACAGCAGCATGGGGCAGAGGATGAGCACCATGAGTTGCTCAGTCCCCTCATCCACCCCAAGACGTGCACCAAGTAACCCGCATCCTGAAACCAGTGGCTCCAGGGCACAGCTGGAGAAGGGCAAAGTTTCAGGGACCCCTGAGAAGGGCTGGTTCCCAGGGACATACTGGCAAAGACGGTGACATTGTCCTGATAGGCCTGGTTCAGTGTGTAGTTGACAATGCTCTCCTCATCCGGGAAGCCTTTGAAGATGTCCACGCTGACCTAGTGGAAGGAGAATCATAGAACCACTAAGATTGGAAAAGCCCTCTAAGATCATCAAGTCCATTAACCCAAAGACTATCAAGGCCAGCACTAAACCATGTCCCCAGGTGTTGAATTAACACGCTTTTTGAACACTTCCAGGGTTAGTACCATTGCCCTGGACAGCCTGTTCCAGTGTTGACCACCTTTTCAGCAAAGAAATTTTCCCTAAAATCCAATCTAAGCCTCCCCTGCTACAACTTCAGGCTGTTTCCTGTTGTCCTGTCTCTTGTCATCTGGGAGAAAAGACCAACCCCCACCTGACTGCAACATCCTTCTAAGTAATTGTAGAGAGTTAGAAGGTCCCTCCTGAGCTTCCTCTTCTCCAGGCTGAGCTTCCCCAGCTCCCCTGCTGCTCTCTGGACACGCTCCAGCAGGCTAGTGAGATCCCAAGGCCCCGGATGGGTCCAGCACACAGAGCCTGCACACACTACAGCATGTGCCACCCAAAGCCAACAGTGTGTGAGCACCTCCACCCTAGACATCTACCCCAAAGCTCTGGACACTGCAGGAGCCACCACCTCCCCCAAGGCTCCTGTCCTACGCTCTTAAAAAAGTCTCAGTGGATCTGACCCTCTTCAGCCCAACACAGCCTGGCTGTGGGTGGTTCAGCCTTCCCACAGGTAGGCTCCACCTCACCTTGGCCATGAAGTGGACCCAGCCACAGGCAGCATTGTCAATGGTATCCAGCTGCTGGAGCAGGACGCTGGCATTGGGCAGGGAGAAGTTGCCATTGAGAAAGTTGTGGAGAACATCACTGTCAGAGACATTCAGAATCTCTGGGTGCTTGTGGAGGTCAGCAGTCAACTGAGACAGAGAAGAAAACATGGGAGGGAGAAGTTGGGGTATGTCCTGCCTCTCAGGTCACTATCCTCCCCATGGACACAGGTAGGACCCAAAGCTCCTCCTGGGGATGGGGGATAGCGTGCACACTGTGAAGGGATCCAGACTAGTCTCCACGTGAGCAAGGTGGGTACCAGGGAGTACCCCGTGAAGAAGTTACAGGGTATGTGGGGGGAGGACAACCCCTTCTCCACTGCCAGGGCAGTAAATCCCAGGCAGACACATCCTCACCACACTGTCCTACCTGCTGGAGCCAGCGGATGCGCCTCTGCAGCCTGCCCTCCTCCAGGTAGGCTCGGATCTCGGGGGAGATGTTCAGCCATGCCTTGGCGTAGTGGGTGACGTTGCCCACAAAGGCGAAGGTCTCATTGGCCTGGGGGCCAGGCAAAGGTCACACAACAGGCAGAGTCAGGGGCTTCCTGCTCTCTGGGATGGCTAGCAGCCATGGAGAACTCCCATTGCCTGTGGGAGCTGCCTGAGTCTGGCAGCCAACCTCTTCCCTGCCACACAGCCCATCTGCAGAGCAGGACTGGTGGGAGAAGAAGCACAGGGGTCCCAAACTCTGCATGCTCACCTTCAGGATGACCTTGTCAACTTCAGTGCCCACAGGTGCATACAGGATTTTGGGGTTGCTGGTCATCAGATGCACAAGGAGGCCCAAGTTCCGCTGCTCCTTGCTGGTGAAGCCCAGCGAGCTCATGTTGCCCTGCTTCAGTGCCTCGGGCTCGATGGTCCTGCAAAGGGAGCTCAGGTTGTCCACTCTGCTTCAGGCCCAGCACCCCATGCTGCAGGCAGCCCTCACCCCTGCCCATGACAGGCCTTCACGCTGATTCCAGTGCGTGTGTGGTGCTGCCCAACACAGGGAACATCCTTGGCTGCAGCGTAAGGCTGTGGTACAGCACCCATCCCGCCTGCTCAGCAAGGGGTGACACCCCTGGCCCGAGCAGGGAGAACCTGGAGCCATCCCCCAGCACTCCTACCGGTTGTTGCCACAGAGGATGGGCTGCAGCCCCGCCCAGAGCTGCACGAATGCTGAGAACTGCCCCTGGGGGTTGTCGCTGCCGGAAGGACCCTCCCCGGTGCCCTCCTCCTCCTCCGCCGTGGCATTGCCAGCCGTGCCGTTGGCGCCGGCCCAGTTGGTGCTGTTGGCAGTGGGCGGCGGGGCCTTGCTGGCACAGGCTCCCCTGGGCAGCAGCTTGGCCAGCGCCGAGAGGATGTCTACATCCCGGAGAACCTTCTCCATCTCCACCAGGTCCTCGAGGAGGGCACGAAGGCGGTGCTGGGTGGCCGTGCTGTTCACCTCCTCCAGCTTCAGCTGCGAGGATGAGTGGACAAGGAGTTACTCATTGCTGGGACAACAGGGTCCTGCATGCCATTAGGAGGGGACCAACGGGGACCCCGAGCAGTAGCAACTCCACTTCCTTGGTTAAAAGGTTGGAGCTGAGCCCAGGTAAGGCCCTGGACCCAGTGCTGCGTATCTGCGGCTATGAGGCAGTGAGAATGGTGGCAAATGCCGGCAGGCAGTTGCGTGAGGATACGAGGTATCACTCGAGAGAGGAAGAAGGGTGGTCCTCTGTTTCTACAAAGGACACATTGAGCTTAGGTGGGACAAGGAGTGGGACCTCAGAGTCAGCCTTGAGCTGTGCCACCAAGGGCGTTGCCGGTCCTGGGGAGAGAAGCTGGCAGGGACATGTTGGAAGATATTGGGAACACCCGTCCAACAGGCAGTGTCCAAGCAAGTGCTGGAGGGGAAATCACCTGGGATCTTACCATGAAGCTGGGTGGGGGGGTGCTCACATCAGAGAAGGGAGTGACCAAGAGAAGCCAGGCTACAGAACAGTTCCCCATCCCAACACAACACTAGCGGAGTAGAAAACCCTGCCCAAGTCTCATCCCTGTCACCAGACTGCCCCACCTGCCCAGCTCTCACCCTGCTGACAATCTTGGGGGTGTCCAGCTGCTCCTGGAGCTCGGTGGCCAGCAGGGCGAAGCGCTCCTGGCGGGTGGCTCGGCTGCCATTGCAGGCCAGCGCCCGGTATGCTGTCAGCAGTGGCTGCTGACTGGGGGGCACGCGCAGGAGGCGGCGCAGCCCCCCGGTGTTCTGCTTACACGTCAGCTGCTCCAGCACTGGCCCGGTGAAGAGGACACTCTACGGGGCAGGAAGTTAGAGGGACAGCGCTGCAGTGCCTGCTCTGGCAGAGTAGCCCAGGTTGCCCCATGAGGTGCTCACCTCCATCTCTGCGACGAAGGCCTGGGGGCTATCAGAGATGGCAGGTGCCACAGCAGCGCTGGTGAGGCCCAGAGCCTGGGAGAGCACGCGGAGCAGCGCCGGCCGGCGCGCGGCTGCCACCGGGTCCCGCAGCACCCTGTGAACCAGCCCTTCCTGCAGGCTCCGCCAGCCACTGGGGAGGCTCTTCTGCAAGACGAAAAATGGGGATGGCTGGTGGGATGGGGGCCGCCCCCAGACTCCCCTCCTTGTGTGTCCCCAAGCATACATGAACAGCCCCACAGCACCCACAGTCTCTACAGGGAGGGGAAGGAAAGGGATCTATAGATGCAGGGAGCAGGGGTCCCCTGCATGCCGGACACAAGGGGGAAACAATCTCCCCTGCTCCCTCTACAGCCACCACCCCGGCAGTGCCAACATCCACTGCAATGCTAAACCCAGGCATAGGCACTGGTGTGTCTCATAACACTGGGGGAACTGGTGGCTGCACCAGGATGGACCCCAGCCATCCCTGCTGCTGCTCTGCCTCCTGAAAACGTTCTGTCACAGCCTCTCTACTGGGACAGACAGCCCCAGATCACCTGGGGTGGGATATGGAGGGGACAAGAGGACAGGCTCTACCCCTCTACCACGTCCCCTGCGTGCAGCAGCCCTCCTCACCTCCAGCTGCGTCATCTTCTTGCCAGGGCCAAACCCATCCCACAGATCCCGCTCATGGGTCTCATCGGGTACCAAAGGAAAGGAATCAAAAAACTGGCGGTACACCTGCATTGAGATGAGAGCAGCACTGCCAGGTGTGCCGAGTGGAGCAGGGTAGGATAAATTCCAGCTGTGTGCCAGTCACAGGGCAGCCCAGACCCCTGCAAAGCCCAGAGGTCACCCACCTCCTGCAAGTCAATGCTGGAGCCCAGGAGCAGCTCAGCTGTGTTGTTGGGGAGGGACAGGTTCTGCGTCAGGAAGCGCCGCAGCTCACCCTGGTCTTTGGCCGCCCACGCCAGTGTGAAGCCAGACCCTGCCAAGGAGCAAGGTGGGCGGTCAGAGCATCAGGGACACAGCATGGCCCCAGAGCTGGCCCAATGCAGCAGTCTGGGACAGCGGCAGGGCACTGCCCCACACACCATCACCTTGCTGGGTGCCGGGCAAGTTGGTGCTCTCTGTCCCTGCCCACACAGGCAGCGAGGGCAGGCAGAGCACAACCCACCTGCTTGGCTGCTGAAGTGGGTCTCCATGGAGCTGGGCTCAGGGCTGCTGAGGGCCTCCAGGTGCCGGCGAAGTGACTCCAGCTCCTCCTCCAGTCCCGGGTGCTGCGGGTCGAAGAGGCTGCTTTGCTCTACTGCCTCGCTGAGGTGTTCCAGAATCTGTGTCACCCTGCGAGAGCCCAGCACCACCCTGGCTTCAGGGACAGAGGGATGGGGATACCTTCCCCAGAGCTCTGGGGGAAAGAGCCCCTCAGCTGCAGAAGACAGCAATCCTGTCTGAAACGGGGCACCACTGCCCTTGCCTGCGCACTGAATCCAGTGTGCCAGGGTTCAGAGGAGAGCCCCAGCACCTCGAGGTGTCTCCAGGGGCCACCTCCATCCTTCTCCCAGCACTGAACACCCGGGAGCCCACAGCAGAACAGACTGAGGTGTCCCCTGCACCCTGAGGACATGGTGCTCTGCACCCAAGCACTTTGGGGGATGCCAGCTTCTGCCTCAGCCCCAGGGTGGCAGTGCCAGCGTGGAAAGGGGCAGGCTCTCTGCGGGAATGTGAGGGTGGGAGAGGAAGCGCATGGTGAGGGCAGGACTCACGTGGAGTTGGAGTACTGCAGGAAGCCAAACTCGTCACGCTGGCCGTCGGGGCACAGGGACTGCATGACCGGCAGGATCCCGGCTGACGTGAGCGGGGCCGCCGTGTAGAAAGCTGGAGCCAGTAAGAGCGCAGAAGAGGCCAAGGAAAGTGCAGGCAGCAGGGAGGAGAGGCAAAGAGGCAGGGAGGGGGAAGGGGCCACCAGAGAAACAGACACTCAGTTCAGAAAAGCACGCGCTGGGGTCTGTGAGCCCATGGGAGGCTGGCGGCCACAGTCAGAAGTCGGCAGCTTTCCCACCAGGGCAGTCCTGGCTGGTGACTCTGTGGGGCTGCAGGCAGCTCCAGCATCCCTGGCTCCAGCCCTCTTGCCCCCACCCACTCTTCCCTGGGTGATGGGTCCCTAGAGCCCCATGATGATGCCAATTTCTGCCGCTTGCCCCAAAGATGGCCACCAACCTCCTCCAGGCTCCTGGCCCCTCCTGTTAGTAGCCTCAGAGGCAGTGGCAGATCTCCAGAGGAAAAGGAGGAAGAATACGACAGGGAAAATAGAGTTGTCACCTGCAGCCCCCAGAGCCCCCAGCCTCCCCCCAACCCAGCTGCCCCAACGTGCGGTGGCTGGAGGTGGGTGGACATGGAGACACAGAGCGAGGAGATGGAAGAAACAAGAAGCAGCAAAGGGCTGGCAAACCTTCCCCCCTCCACTGACACTGAACCATCATCCCTGCTGGGACCCTCCCATGTCCTTCCCTGGGGCAGGGCAAGCCCAGAATGCCCCTGCCTGATGGGGACCACAGGCTGTCACCGGGCAGTGCCAGGCAGGGACCCTGCTCTCGCCACCCATCCGATGACCCTGTGGTTAGAGATAGGTCAGTGCTGTTAGCACGGCCACCATTGGCGGGGACTGGTGAAGATGGGCTTCTGGCAGGAACAAGGGATAGGTGCAGCATGGGATGGGCCAGCAGCCTGCTGGGATGGTGGGACCCACACTGGTGGCCATGCCATGGTTTGGTGACAAAGTCAGTGCACAGCATCTTGCTGGCCTTGAGGCTCCTCTAGTGCCACATGCCAGCTTGTCCCACCCATGACGGGCCAAGACAGGGACCTGGTGGTGGTGCAAGGGGGGGAGCCAGCCCCAACCCCAATCCCTTGGTGATTGGGCAAGACCGTGCGACCACAGGCCACCACATGGGTGACAGGACTCAGCGGACTTTGCCCTAGGAGGGAGGCAAGAAGAAGGGGTAAGACAAGCCTCCACCTGGCCTGGATGGCCATCAGTGGCCACAGCACCTAGGGAACCCAGCACCATCAACCAATGGGGTACACCATCATGGTTGGTAAGTCCCCAGGGAGGAGCAGGCAGGGGCCATACTGTGCTGCCCAAGCTCATCTTCACCAGCTGTGGAGGAAGGCAAGGGGGTTACAGAGGCATGGATTAGGCCAGAGTGAGTTATCTAAACCAGGCTCTTCCTCCCCAGACTACAAGGCCTGCACTGGCAAGGGAATGGGGGGAGGCGCCCACCCGTCCCACCAACTTACAGACTGGCGCATGCAGTTGAGGCATGAAGGGCAGGCAGGCAGGGGAGGTGGTGGAAAAGAAAAAGAAAACATGAGCAAAAAAGAACAAAAAACCAAACCAAAAACCACACAACACAGGGCACACGTCAGCGCTGGGGCAGGAACCCGGGCGGCGCCTGCCGCAGCCGGACCGCGCTGGCAGCTGGGCTCTCCCTCGCCGGCACACGCTGAAACACAGGCTCAAACCATCGTTACCTGGGGTCACCACCGGCGCCCAGCATCTCCCCTGGCCCTGCCAGGCCAGGGTACCCATCAAGGTGGGCATCCACGGGCCCTTGTGAACTGGCAGTTGCACTCTGCTGCCTCGTCCCAGCAGCACCAGCCCACAGGCACCAGAGCCCAGGCCAAAGCTCCAGCTGGAATTCTCCCAGAGCCCTCAGCTCTGGTCCCATCAATTTATCATCCTGCCAGGCCTCTGAGCCCCCCAGGACCAGGCACAGGGCTTTCTGTAAGTCACTTTCCCCCTCACTGGGGAGCCCTTCCCAGAGCCATTCCAGCTGACCCTGGAGAACTTGGGGGGACTGTGGCTGTTCCAGCACCATCCAGCTCGCCCTTCCCCATGCAAAATGTCCCTGGCAATGACAGTCACAGGCTGGTTAGTGCTGCCACGCCCAGGGGAGCCTCCCTGGGCTGGGACAGACTCTGCTGCTTCCCCCCACCATGTCTGCCCCACCAGTCCCCTGTACCTGTCCAGTACAATGTCCCCCAAAAGGCCTCCCTAGGTCCCCCCTGCCCCCAGGATGGAGCATCTCCCCAGAGCCTCAGGCTGCCCCCAAGTGTGGGAGTGCCCCAAGCACTCACCTTCCTTCACAGGGATGGTCGGCTTCTTCTGCCTCAGCCCCAGGAGGATGAAGAAGAGCACCAGGGGGATGAAGATCTCAAAGGCCAGCACCCACTGGGGATGACACAGAGCAGAGGGAACATGATGCTTAGGGACAGAACCTGGCCACCAGGGAGAAGCATGGGCAGTACAGGGGGCCCCAGGCACTGGTGCAGTGCAGCACGGTGTCCACACCCTGCAGGTGGCTCTGTCACAGCTCAGCCAGTGGCAAACGGGTTCCTGGGCACACCATAACCTCCTGCCTGCTCCACCCTGTCCAGAGCACTGCAGGACAGGGCAAGGTACACAGAGGGGATGGATCTCTCCTCCAGCAGTGCAAACAGGGTGCTGGGGATTGAGCCCAGCCTTGGTGGTCTACCACAGCTGGGGTTGCCCAGGGAGAAGACCTCAAGTCCTGAAAGCTAGTGCCCTCACAGCCTGGAGCAGCGTGATGTTCCCTTGTCACCTGTGCCACTGTTGGATGTCACCAGGTCCAATGGCTAAGTCTAATAGCAGAGGGTAGACCTTCAGTTCAGCCAAGCCCTGACACCAGCTCCAGGTGCAAGTGGGCCATCCTGACACCCCTTCCGTGCCCTCCCAAAAGGCTCTGGCTGCAAAGAATTTCCACTGGCAGCATATGGTAAATAACAGCAAATCCCCAGGAATTCCTGGCCACAGTGACTCAGAATTCCAGGCTAGGCTCTGTGCCCAGCGGCCCTGGGGATAGGCATCAGCATCTCCAGCCACTGGCAGGAGCAAGCATTGGGCACAGTGCCAGCACAGCTGCTGCCACTTTGCACCGGAGTGCCCGGACACGTCACGGCCCTGCTGCCCAGCGGCAGAGAACCACTGCAGGTTTGGAAACTGAGGCACAGGGTGAGGAAAGCCAACTTCAGCTCACTCCAGGGCCAGATCAGACCCAAGGCAGCTGCTGAGACCCTGAAACCTGCTGCCACCATGAGCAAGGCAGGGCCCAGTTCCACTGCTGGGAAGGTGCTTGCTACACCACCCACACTGGCCTATCACCAGTGACCAGTGCCAGTGGACAAGCCCATGGGGTGGGAAGAATGGACTTTAACATGGCGAGACCTGTCTGAAAGGATGCAGCTGCCAACAGGTGACAGGGTCAGGCCCTCCTGTCTCCAACATCACCTCCATGCTGCCTCACTCAGGGGCTGCCAACACTCTGCCAAGAAAATCAGAGCAGCCCCGAACAGCAGGGAGCAGAGGGATGGGTCCCTGCCAGCAAACGGCCAAAGGGCTATTGCTGTGGGATGAGCACGACTGCACCCATGGGTGCTGCCCATGCTGCCCTCGCCACATTCGAGTTCCTGGTTTTGGAGGAGGCAGACACCAGAGGAAGAAGGACTAGGGGGGATGGAAAATGCCCCAGGAGCAGTACCTGAGAATCCTCATCTTTCTGATAACAGCAGTGCCAGGGACAGTCCCTGGTGTCCCTGTTCCTGCCCAAAGCAGGATAGCAGGGGACACCCTGACACACACGGCTGTCTCCCGTGGCCCTTGCCCCGCCTCCTGCCTGTTTACCAGGCACACAACGGGGCCTCTGTGCCCGGGCACTGGGGGGACCATCCCCACACACCCACACTGGGCTGTACCAGGCTCGTGTGGGGACTGTCCTTGGTGGCAAGGAACCTGCTTGTTATTTATTTTTTGACAGGGGTCATTGACTTTTGCTCATCTCCATCCCCAGAGATGTCCCTTGTCCCCATCCCCTTCTGCACTGCCACATGCCCCAGTGTCACAGCAGGCTGTCCCACACCTTTGGCACCCAGAGTGACACAGTGATGGGCAGACATAGTAGCAGATGGCTGTTTACCAGTCTGCACCTCTGGGACTGATCCTGCCCCCCTGGTCCCCAGGGCTGCCCCCATGGGAACTTCCCAGAGGTGGGGAGGCTGGGGCTGCTCCACACCCGCAGTGGGACACTGGCATGCAGTGGGGCCCAAGGGAGCCTCAGCCTTCCAGAGAGGCACCTGGCAGGGACACCAGCACAGCCTGGGGATGGCGGGGTCCCTGCCCACAGGTGCGAGACACTGGGGGACATTTTGGGATTGTGTGAGGAAGCAAGAAGTAAAGGCTGGGATGCAAGCAGCTGAGAAGGAAACGCTCCCCAGAAGGCAGGAGAAGGCCAAGGAGAGAAGAGAGGGGCCGGTCCCTGCCAGCAGCTGGCCATGACTGTACCAGCTAGTCTGCCCCGGCCTCTCACTCATCCCCTGCCTTCCTCCTCTCTTGACAAGGGCACAGGTGCAGGACCGAGGGTGGGACACCGGTCCCAGGAGTCCTTGCACCAGGTGACAGTGGCTGTGGGAGCCAGGGACAGCTCCTGGATGGTGGCATTCACTCCCTGTCACATGTTCATTTCAGCCTGGTTGGATGCGAGCAGGATGAGGTCACAGGCGCTGCCCAGGTTTGCACAAGTGCCGAGTGTCCACCTGCCACCCTACAGACAGTGGGGTAACTCGGCTGGAGGCAGGGGTGGTGGGGTGACAGTGATTCAACACCTGTGCCCATCCTCTGCCACACCGACAGTGGAGTGAGAGGCTGCGAGAAGCCAAGCAGAAGGCAGCAGTGGCTGCTGTGACACACAGGTCCCACACAGCCAGGTCAAAAGGCCAGACAAGCACCACAGGACAGTGGTGCAAACAGAGCGGAGCAAACAGCCCAGCCCAGCACAATGGTGCCACCATGCCCACCCTCCAGCCAGCACTGGGACAGCTGAGAGATGTGCTGAAGCCAGGGTCAGCATGCACACGGGTGTCAACTGCACAACTCCAGGTGTCCCCAGGATGTGGCAGCACTCACGTCCCAGTAGCCCAGGGGGCAGGAGTCGCAGGGACAGCCAGGCAAGGCAGAGGTAGCTCTTCCCGTCCATCCAAAAATCCACCCAAAAGTCTGCTCAATTCCCTCCTGCAAGCCCCCAAGCAATGCCTGATGTCCACAGCCATGGCCTCCAGCCACCATGGTGTGGGAGAGGAGCAGCCAGGGGCTGAGCACTCCCATCCTAAGACTCTCAAGCTGGTAACTCAAGTGACACCCCTGCACCCCAAACCTGCCACATCAGCCCCCCTCTCCCATAGCCCAGCACCCACAAAGGGGTTTATTGGCTCCGACACAGGTGAAGCAGCATCACACAGCATCCAAAATCCCCATAGAGAATAGGGCAGGGTCTCCCCATGCTCCTCGTGGGAGGAAGGAGCTGCTGCCTACTCCCTGCCAGCCTCTCTGCCCATCCCAGTGCTGGCCACAGTGCCAGCAGGAACTGGCAACAGGTGCTGGCCTGCAGGAACCCTGAGGGATGGGGCTCTCAGTTCCTGCAGGATCCAACTTTTCCAACAGCATTTTAAGGCTGCAGAAATACCTTTAAATTTTCGTGGCTCCAGACTTTAATCACTGTTAAACGCCCAGAAACCAGAAACCCACAGCCAGAAACCACAGGCAGGTAAAGCCATGGTCACTGAGAAAGATGAGTACAAGAGCTCTGGGGCAAAATAGGCCTCAAAATGCAAGAAGCTGTGCCAAGCCCCCCAGCTCCAGTAGAGACCTGAGCAGGGACACCGCTGCAGTGAGATCACCCCAGAGGGAGCTGGGTTCTCTCAGTGAAACATCCATCTGCAGCCGCTGCCAGGGCAGACCTGCACTGGGGAACCCACTGCTGAATGCCAGGCGCAGCCGCCACACAGGGCCTGGCTACGCCCTGGCCAGCACCGGCAGCTCAGCCCAGCACTGCTCAGGGAGGGCAGAGCTCCCCTGGGAGTGGGCAGGATGATGGCCCCTGCACAGACCAGGGACACCAAGTGACTCTGGGATTCACACACAGCAGTAGTACAGGGAAGGAGGTGACATACACAGAGGACATGCATCCTCAGGGCACAGCTGTCCCAGGGACTGCACCAAATCCATCCATGAGCAGCGGCACTGGGAGTAGCTCTCATCCTGGCACACGGCTGGTCCCCTGCACACCCCATGCACACACGGCATTGCTGGGTGGGCAAGAAGGGGCTGCTCCATACCGTGCCACCCTGACTGCAGCAGTAGCACTCCAGCAACACTCCATACACATGGAGCTGATGGGGCCTGGGCTCCTCATCCTCCTCCTCCAGCCACAGCTTCTTGCGCTGCACCCCCACACTGCCCAGAAACGAGTCCCCAGAAGCTGTGTGCACCCCCACTCTGTAACCCTATGGTCATGGCAGCCAGGACCGGGTCAGCTGGCGTGCGCCAGGGCCCGGCTGTGCCAGGCCACCCATCCTTGCGGGTAGGGGTCCGGGGCAGCCCCTGCCGTTGCCACGCAGCTCTGCTCAGGGTAAAGAGCAGAGATGACTCAGCCAAAGAGCATCATCCCCCTCATCCATTTTCGGGGCACCGGGGTTGCCCGTGCAGGGAAACCTGCCTGCAGTGCCAGGCTCGGCCCCGTTCCTGTCACCGGGGTCTCTGCTGCTCCGGCCACCGGGACATGGGGTGCGGTGCTCGCGGCCACCGGTGAGGAACAGCAGGATCGGGCCTCCGGGATATTTGGGAGGAGAAGAGAAAAGCGATGCCAGCTTGCGAGCAGCAGCTCGCTCCCCTCCCCCACCCGCTAAAAATACCCGGCTCCCTCGGGCCGCGCACCCACCCCTGCCCACGGCCGCGGGGTCCCGCGGCGCCCATGGGGGACCGATGGGTGACCCCACCAAGGGAGCCTGCGACAGGGTGACAGCGGCCCCGAAGCCACAGCACGGTCGATGCCATCTCGCCCCTTCTGCCAGCCCGGGAGGGACACACACCAGCCCCCCGGTCCCCAACCCCAGGAAGCGCAGCTCTTCTCCAGCCCACGGAAGACAGGAGGCTCCGACCCACATATGGGCTGAGAAGCTATTTATACCCGGCGGGTACCCGGGCTCGGGGAGCGAGCCCACCCCGGGGGGCGGCATCCAGCCCCGGTGCCGGGCTCCTCCCGCGGCCCCCGGGCCCAGGCAGCCCCCCGGACACGACAGCGGAGCGGGAGAGCCCCAACTGTTGCTGCCGCCCGGGGGGCGCGCCGGGCCGGAGGAGTCGCGCACGGGCGGCTCGGGGCGGGCGGACACCGCCGGGCACAGGGACTGCGGGGACCCTCTGGCACTACATCCACGCGGGGCCCGGCCTCGCCCCTCGGGGCTGCAGGGCCCCCCCCGCCCCCGCTCACCGGGCTGCGCCGCTTCAGTGTCACGTTCTTCCAGAGGAGAAGATGGAGCTGATGCAGGAACCCCATGGTCGGGTCGGGTCGGGTCGGGCCGGCCCCGCCGGAGGGCCGCGCCGCGCTCGGCTCCGCGGTCACCCGCCGNCCGGGCCTGGCTCCGCCGCACCCGCCCGACCCTGCGCAGCGCCAGCACCGCCCCCGGCCCGCGGCGGCCGCCCCTTAAAGGCACCGGCGGAGCCGCCCCGGCACGGCGCGGCCCCGGTGCGGCCTGTCCGGAGCGGGCCTGCTGCCCCAGGGGCCGGGGAGCCCTCGCTCCCCTCCAGCCGCCCCCCTAACGCCCTGCCGCCCCGCAGCTATACACAGGTCACCTCCGCGCCTCTGCCCCTCGTGCCCCCGCAGGACAGGACGGAGTAGCCCGTGGCTGCGGGGTCTGTGTGCCAGGGTGCCGCGGCTGTCCCTGCTCTTGGATGCTGCCCACCCTGCTCCTGCCTGACCTCTCCCACGGGCATGTGCTGGGGCATCCACGGTTGGTCCCCTACCAACCTGCTGCCACATCTGTCCCCTGTCAGAACCATCTGCCCCCTGTCAGAGCCCAGGGCTGGGAAGGATGTCCTCAGCAGCAGTAAGGACTGAACCAGGCCAGCTCTCCTCCTTCATCCCACCCACCCTTCCTTCTGTCCATCCATCCATCCATCCATCCATCCGTCCATCCTCCCATCTGTCCTTCCATCCTTTCTTCCTTCTTCTCCTCCTTCCATCTGTCTTTGCTTCCATCCATTCCCCCATTCTTCTTTCCCTCCCTTTTCCTGTCCTTCTGGTTTTCTCCATTTCCCATCCATCTCTCCCTCTTCCTGCTCTCTGCAGCCTCCTCTCCCCTTTCCCTCTCCTTTCCTCCAGCTCTCTGTAACCATCTCACTCTCCATGCTGCTTCCTGGACCAAGTGTAGCCAGGAGCGGTGAATCCCTCTCTGGCTGCCCCAGCCCCAGTGGTGCTGCCAAGGGTGCCTGTGCTCAGGGCAGGCCCTTTGGCAGCTGCCCGGGGCTAACAAAAGCTCCCTTTGTCCAACACAAAGCAGCATTATTCCCCAAACTTCTGGGCAAAACACTGTGCTGAGGTCCAGGAGGACAAAGGATGCCTGGTGATGTGGTGGTCGAGAGGCACTGTGTGCCCAGCTCCATGCTCTGGGGAGGGTGACTGGTTTGGGAGGGTTGCTGGGTATGTGAGCAGGGCTACAGGCAGCAGAGCTGCTCAGAACTGGGCGGAGCTGGGCTTTTACTAGGTCCCTGGGGAAGGAGGGATGCAGTCACCCTTGGCTTCCAGAAAGAATTGTGCATGGCTTGCCCCCAGCCCACACAAGGAGTGCCTCAAAACCCCTGTCCTGTAGCAGAGTGGGTCCCTGGCTTGGAGGGGCACAGTGGGGGGACCCATGGGTGGGTCAAAGCCCTAAACTGAGTCTCCTGCTCCTTCCCTCCTCCTGCCCCTGGGTGGGTCCTAAAGAGCTTCACAGCTGCTCTTCTGTTTGTCATGGCCACAGAAACCCCAAAAAGCCAGCAAGAGACAGACCTAGCAGTGTTCCACAGGGCAGCACAGCCCCGGGGACATAGTGGCACATCTCCTTCAAGTATCCAGGGCCTGAAGCCCAAAGACCCTGTGGCCTATCTCATTCATGGACCAGGGGTCCTGAAGACGTGGGGTCATGGAGCCCTGAGCATCTCTCAGGGGACTTCCTTGTGGGGTGGCCAAGCTCCTCTCTGTGTGAAGTCATCTGCAGATGGCAGTACCCACACACACACATCCCCTACTCTGTGCTGGTGCTGTCCAGCATTCCTGATGGTCCCATGGCCTGGCCCCCGGCCTCAATCTCTGCCCGGCCCACCCAGGCAGTGCTGGCCCTGGCTCCCTGCCTGGCTCAGAGCCATGTCCCTTGGGCCACAGGGTCAGGGTGCTTGGATCCACTGGCTGCAAGTCCTCCCGGGGCGTTATCCCTGCACCTGGGGTGTCCTGGGGCAATACCCGCACATGACAGCTATTAAGTGCCAGGGAAAAGCTCCCTGCTGCTCTACCAGCCATCCTGAATATCCTATGGAAATGCTTTCCCCAGGGCTGCCTCCATGGAGGGGAGTGGCCCCAGCCCTTGTGGTCCTCAGCCCTCAAGCTATGGGAGAGCAGCAAGATGATGCTGAATGCTCCAGCCAGGAAGGGATTACTGCCCACAACCAGCAGGGCTAGGGCAGGCAAGGTTGGCAATGGTGCCTATAAACTGTGGTATCTGGGCTCTCAATCATACAGGGGAAGAAATGCAGAAAAAGAGCGAGAAAAGATGACAGGAAACGGACATGGCTGCGGAAGAAGGAACACCCTCCCTCGGGGCTGCAGTTGGCCTCTGAGGGCTCCTGGGGTGTCACTGAAACCGCAGAGCCCTGCTACACCCTGTCATGGTGGCATGGCATTGTACCCCAGAGGGATCCCAAGAGGCTGGCAGCCAAAAGGAATGAGGATGCAGATCCCAGGGGCATTGGAGCAGCCTGAGAACCGTAAGGGAGCAGTTTGGAGCCCTGTTCCCAGCTCTGCGTATGCCAAGGCATAGGGCATACCCTTGCCAGCTTCAGGAACAGTGCTGCACACCTTGATGCTCCCCTCCTTGCCTCTGCCCCAGTTTACCCATCTCATTTTGCCTGCCAGGGCTTTCATGGAAACTTGAGTCCTGAAGCGCAATGCCAGCAAAGGACACAACTGAGCCAGACTGGGAGCAGAGGCAGAGGAGGCAGCTCTCTGTGCACACACTGCTGAGGCTCACATGTGCCTGCTTCCCCTTTTGGCAGGAAACATCCTGGACAGGACAGTGCCCGGGGGCACTTCAGGGCTGTTAGTTGGTGGTTTCAGGATGAGTCAGTGGGAGTTGGTATCCTGTTTGCAACCAAGCTGTGGGTGGCAGATGGGTGGCACCTCTTCAAGGCTGAGGGCACCTCCCCAGCCACGGGGCACCCGCCTTGTTCTGGGTCATGCACCTGCCATGGGGTGCCCATTTGGCCAGAGGGCACCCACCCAGCCACAGGGCACCCACCCTCCAGTGCATGGCAGGGGAAGTGCTGGCAGTGGGGTGTGCCAGCTGCCACTTGGGGCGGGAAGGACCTGCTGTGGGGCTGGGACAAGGCAAAAAAGAGGAAGCCCTCGGGTGCCCCAGCCCAGCACAGCAGCACCCGGGCAGACGTACCTGGCAGCTCGCACACCTCCCTCACAGTAAGTCTGGGTTCAACGTTGCTGACCACCGAGGGGAGAGGGGCTGAGAAATGGGGTGGCCCCTGCCACTGACAGAGCAGGGCTCTCCCTTTCAGAGCATCCCCAAAATGGGGGCAACATCCCCGAAACAGGAGCAACATTCCCGCTGCTGGGGACAGGGACCTGCAGCACTGATGGGCAGTGCAGGGAACCAGCAAAGCTTTCCCAGCCCTTTCTGCTTCCCATGCCAGATTTGTCTGGAGCCTAAACTTAGCTCATGTATTTTAGCAGGACAGACGGAGTGGGCTACGGTGGGGAAGGGATTTTTTGCAACCAAGCTGCAGTGCTGGGGTGGGTGGGAAAGTAGGGCACTGCTTTCTAGGAGGCTCCGATCCCGGAGGCATGGGCTCAGCCCCAGCTGGCAGCGGGGCTCAGGCAGCCCACATATTTCCAGAGGTTTCCACAAAAGGGGAAACCACCTTTGATGCTGAATGCTCTGAGCCCTGCAGTGGGAGTGGTGCTCCAGAGGGGGCTTAAGCTGGCGGCTGGTCCCCAGTGCAGCCAACCATCCCCCTCGCCACCTCCGCCACTGCTCAGCTCCCAGCAGTGCTGCTGGTTAAACTGCAGCACTGCTGACAGAGGCCTGAGGAAGGCAGATGGGCACCTTGGCAGGGTGAGCATCCCACAGCTGGGGGGCCCATGTGCCTGCAAGCTGAGCCTCCCCTAGTGCCACACTGCCCTCCCTGCCCTCTGTGCCCACACACTGGGGTACTGGCCATCTGTGATATCTTGAATATAAAATGTGAGTGTTTGGGGCACTGAGGCTATGAGCTCCCAGCTTGCTGGGGCTCCTGATGCCCTTAGGGGCTGGGGAGTGCACCCTGACCTGAGAAGGGCACCTCGAGCCTGGGAATTGCCTTGCCATTGTCACAGGAGAGTGCTGGGGTGAGGGGGCACTTCTTGGGCAGAACACTCCCAAACGGCCCTCATCAGAGTTTTGGACTTCAGAGTCACCCCATTTTGCAGTTAAGCCCTCACTGTGGAGCTATTCAGGTGGGATTGGGATGTTCCCTCTTGTCCTTTGGTGCACAGCAATGGCAAGGCTGGCTGCATATCAGATTTGATCTATTCTGGGCAAAGCAAGAAGTGAGGACTGAGATTGTGGCTGCGTGTCAGGTGGGGAAACTGAGGCACAGAGCAAGCAAAGACTGCCTGTAGTGGGGCCAGAAGGGCACAGGCAGCTACTTCCCATCAGCTCTGCACCCAGCAGTAGCATCTGTGCTCCCCCTAAGGACACCAGGGACTGCAGGAGCATGAGCAAAGGCCACCCTGGGGTGAAACCAGGTGCATGGGGAACTCTGGCACAGGGAAGCAGAGGGTCCTGGGGTGACGCTGAGGCCCAGGTTTCATGGAGAAGCCCTTTCTCTGGACCCTCTGCCTCCCCATCACCCCTCACCCCTGGCAAGCTGAGCTGATGGCCCTCGGTGGCCTCTCCTCTCTCACAGGTGTCAGCTCTGTCATCCGATGAGGTGACAGCCAACCCACAAGCATGCCCTGGGTATTGCTGCTGCGATGGTCACCGTGGGGCCGACATGGTGGGAAGGCCTTGGTCGCTGCCGGGCTGTTTGTGATCACCCTCTGGAACCTGAGGTTCTTCCTCAACCCCTCCAAGGGGTCTGGAGAAGACTCCAAACACAGGGAGCCGCTGGTGATCCTGGTGTGGGAATGGCCCTCAAAGCAGGTCCCCAATGTCAGCAGGGACGTGTGCCGAGAGCTGTATGGCATCACAGGCTGCCAGCTGACCACAGAGCAGCAGCGCCTGCACCAGGCCCACGTGGTGGTGTTCCCCCACTCCAGGCTCCAGCCTGGCCGGGATGGGCTGCCCAAGGAGAGGCTGCCAGGGCAGAACTGGGTGTGGGTGTCCCTGGAGTCCCCCTCCAACACCAGAGCTCTAGCAGAATGGAACCAGACCTTCAACTGGGTGATGACCTACAGACAGGATTCGGACATCTTCATCCCCTATGGCAAGCTTGTGCCCAACCGGTCAGCCACCATGAACATCCCTGCAAAGACCAACTTGGTGTCCTGGGTTATCAGCAACTACCACAGGACTCAGAAAAGAGCTGAAGTCTACAAAAACCTCTCCAGGTACCTCCATGTGAATATATATGGGAAAGCAAACAACAAGCCCCTCTGCAAGGACTGCCTCTTGCCAACAATATCCAAGTCCAAGTTCTACCTGGCCTTCGAGAATTCCATCCACCGGGACTACATCACAGAGAAACTCTGGAGGAACTCACTGCTGGCTGGCACCGTGCCTGTGGTGCTGGGGCCACCCAGGGCCAACTATGAGCAGTTTGTCCCTGCAGACTCCTTCATCCATGTTGACGACTTTGGCTCCCTGGAGGAGCTGGCCACCTTCCTGAAGACCATGAACTCCAGCCGCTACCAGCAGTTCTTTGCCTGGCAGAGGAGGTTCAGTGTGAAGCTCTACACCGACTGGAGGGAGCGGATCTGCACCATCTGCACCATCTACCCCCGCCTGCCCCATGGCCGCCTCTATCCCGACCTGCAGAGCTGGTTCAACTCCTAATGTGTGCCGGGACCCTCGGGATGAATCCAGGCAGGGGCGGGAGGTGTGTGTGGCACCCACCTGCACACAAGATGTGGAGCAAAGGAGGGCAGGAGGCCCCACTCTATTCCCAACCCAGCTGTTGCCACGCTAGGACTGCAAGCAACTCCACATGACTTCTTTTCTTATGAAACAAGACTTATCACCCTGACCCAAAACTGAACACCTTGCCAGGGTGCTGGCAGGACCAGAGGGTGCTTTGGAAATAAACAGCATGGTGCTGCTGAGGCTGTGCATGTGGTGTGGGCAGGGCAGGGGGGTGGCAGGTGGCTCAGGGCTCCCCAACCTTCCCCTGTGATCCTCAATGTCCCCCCAGCACCTTCTGCTGAGTGCCAGGGGTGACATTGGTGGCTGGGCTGAAGGAGCAGGGGTCAGCCTGGGGGGACCCCATTACCCCATGGCCAGGGAGGAAGGACAGAATCTGCTCCCCTTCTTCCTGGCAGCACCCATTTCCTGCCCCCCGCCCCGAGCCGTGGGTATCACTGTGCCAGTGAGGAGCCACAGGACAGCAGATGCTCTCAGAGCAATCTCAGTGGTATCAGGCAGGCAGAGGGACACTGTGGTTTGTCACTCTCTCCCTGCTGTGACAGGAAGCCAGTGAGCTGGCAGCCTCTGGAGCAAAGCCAGTCCCGTGGGCAACTTGCACACACATGTGTTGCACTGTGGAAACCCTGCAGCATGGGTGTACCAAGAGGAAGCACCGGCCTGGGATCAGTGGTGATATCAGGGTTCAGTGTCAGGACACAGGGTAAGACATGACTGCACCATCTGTACCTTGCTCTTTGCCCCTCTACTCAGTGCCATCAAATCCCCTGATATAAAGAACTCTTTTTGCCACGTGTTTCCTTTCCAGTTTTTTTCCCTGTGGCCCTGAAGTCACCAAACCCCACCTTTGCCACCCTGTGAGCTGCTGGTGACTGAGAGCTGCAGGACTGAGAGTTGGTGGGGGGGACATCCCTCCCCTGGCCCAGCCCTGGTGAGGTGGCAGTTGGACAGGCACACTGTGCTTTCCTGACTTCTGTGGCTTCTGATTTCCGCTTTGTTTTCTGGGTCAACCAGAAGTGGAACAGGAGGGGCTGTGGCTGCCCACAGACAGATGCTGGGTACTCACGGGCAGGGAGTGCCAGGGTAGCAGGATGTGAGGGTCCCATGGTGGACTGCAGCTCTTGCATGGCTTCAAGCAGAAAACCAGAGTGGAAATGTGGAGAGAAGCAAGTCTTCCCCTACCCTGTGGGCAGGCAGGCACAGCACTGGGGGAGCAAGCAGGGATGCAGAGATACCCAAGGGGGCCCTACCACACAGGGCTGGCATCTAGCCCAGCCCAGCCCTTTGCAGGGCCCCCAGGTGCCCTGTGAGCAGTTGCCTGTGCTGCTACCATTCCAGGCAGCCTTAGAGAGCAAAGCCCCAGCTACCAGACATCAAGCTGAAAACAAGGCTTTCCAGAAGTTTCTCTACTTGGGCTTGGCTGGGGATTTCATTCTGCTCAGGGGAAGGGCCCTTGAAAGAATGGACTGGGGGAAACCTAACTGAGGCTGTGGTGGGGAAAAGTGAAGGGTCATCCCCTAGACACCCCTGACCCCACCAGCTCAGCTCCCAGTGCCCAATGGAGCTGCATGGTTGGGTTGTTACCACCCCACCAGAGACTGCCTCATCTGGACCACACATATGGGAACATCCACCCCTTCCCTGACAGCATCATACTACAATGAGGACAGCTCCAGCTTTCCAGACCTCTTCACTGCCCACCCTGCTACATTCTCCTTAGTCCTTCTCTGTCCCTGGCAGCTGCTGGAGCAGCCTACAAGCAAGCTCTCACTGCTTCCAACCTTTACAGAAGCAGCTACAGCAAACCAGCAGCTCAAACTGGGTGGAAGATGATCCCCTCCCTTCACTTTTGACCCACTCTGCTTTGGGGGGCAACAGCCCTACAAGTTGGTACCACTTCAGGGCCAAGATGCCACCAGTCATGGAGGGAGGCCAAGCTGCAGGCAGCCAAGAGCTGGGTGTTGCTGGCATGATGGGGACATGTCCACCTTCTTAGGGTGCCTTGTTCCAGCCCTGCTGTGCCCCTGCATGCAGCCAAACCTCAACTGCAGGGCTGCAGGAGCAGGGATGCAAGGGAGGCAAGGAAAGGGTTAACTCATTCTTGCCTCAAAGAACTCTGAGATTTATTTCACTGCCAGAGGGAACGTGATTAGGAACAAAAACTTTAAAAAATCATCATTAACTACAGCAGGCTGGAAGGCATGGGGTGCTAGCAGCATGGACGGTGGTGAAGGTCCCCTGGCTGGGCCCTCCAGGGAAAGGTCTCTGGGCAGCCGGGCTGGGGCAGAGGGACAGCGGCTGGGGAGCAGGGAGGGCCTGGGGGTGATTCTGGGCTCTGGGGAGGAACCCCCCATCCCAAACAAGCCTCATCACGTGCCCCACATAGGGGTGAAGCCCTCTTGTGCCACAGGGTGAGCGGTGGCGGGGGGCTCACCTCCCCTGCCCCAGTCCTTGGCTCACCCTGGCTGCCCAGGAGGGTGGGCAGAGCCACCAGGGCCATTAGCCCTGGGCACGGCACCCCAGCCCTGCTCTACGTGACAGGGTGGAAGGAGACACCTGGGAAACTAGATCACTACAAAAATTTTTGCTTTTTAACAACTACAACCAAGAACCTTTAAAAAAAAAACCAACCAAAATCCAAAACCACCCCCTCCCCCCACCCTTTCCAAAATCTAAAAAATACTTTTTTCTGGGTCTTGCAGAAGAGCAGCTGGGCTGGGGCCAGGCACGGCTCAAGAGCCCTGGGCACATGTGGCTTCAGAGGGTGCAGTGGGGCAGGAGCCAGGAGAGGTCAGAGGGAGGGCAGCACTGCTGGGACCAGTAAGGTCACATAACTGGGAAGGGCTGGGAGCATCTGCAGAGAGCAGGCACCATCCCTGCACCAGGGTCTCAGCCCCTCGCACCCCAAAACCCCACACATCAGCCCAGCAAGCAGAAGCAGGGCTGTGCCTGTGTGAGCCCAGGGCAAGGGGGGGCTGCCCCAGAGCTCCAGCCCAGCTGCAGAGACCCCAGAGCCCCTGGTTCAGTGGCCACTGTTACTCATGGAGAGCCCAGGCTGCAGCGCTTGCGGGAACATCTCGGCTTTGTGGAAGGTGGGCATGTAGACAGGAGGGGAGGGTGCCAGGCTGTAGCCCTGGGACGTCACTGGGATGGGCAGGGCGGAGGGCACCAGGGGCTGGTTTATGTCGTACATCATCCCCTCTGCCTCGTTGCCGTAGGGCAGCAGCAGCCGCTTGCCTTTCTGACGCCGGTTGCAGAACCAGACCCGAACCACCTGTGGGAAGGGAGACAGAGGAGGGTGAGGGTGTGACCCGGGCACACCATTTGGGTGACAAGGAGACCTTCTGCTGGTGGCAGCTCCACAGCACCCCAACCTGCCAGTGAAGCCCCCTGCCTGACACAACTCCTTGCTAGGCTGGGCTCCAATAAACAGCAGCCATGATCACTTTCCCACTGCTTCTAGAGTCAAGAGATGGCAGAAATGGCAAACGTTACACAGGAAAGAAGATAACAAATTTAAAGAAAGGTTCCCCTCCAAAGGCTAGTGCCATAGCCAGATGAAACCAGTAAGCAAACTTGTGTATTGATAGGAGCTTGTGTTTGGTCTCTTCTGGTGCATTTCCACTTCAGAAGAAAAACATCGTAAATGTCTATGTGGGTTCCTGGGGGCAAAAATCAGTTTCTTCAGGGATGAATTAGTATCACAGGATTACTTTTATGTATTTGTGTGCATATACACTAACACAGACACCTGTTGTTTGGTCTGGAAACTATTTATGTCTCTTTTTAAGTTTTAAATATTTAATCTGTGAACAAAAGTCTTCTCTGGAACCAAGTGGGTATTTCTTTTTCATATAGATGAGCCATATATATCCTAACTGTCTGGCAGAGCTAAAGGGCAGTTATTTGCATCTCTCCATGTGTATTTCATTTTTGCTCTGAGACAAAATATGAAACTGGTAGGAGCTCAGGAGTTGGTACCATTTGGGCACCCACCCTCCCCTGCCTCCCAACCTACATCTTTATCCAGGTTGAGGTCCTCGGCGATCTGGGAGATCTCCTGGGGACTGGGCTTCACGCACTTGCGGAAGAAGCTCTCCAGCGTCCCTTTCACATTAGTCTCGATGCTGGTCCTGCGTTTTCTCTTCCGGGCTTGGGCCAGCACTTGCTCTGCATTGCACATCTGGGAATGAGAGAGGGAATATGTTGGGTTACCAGGTGGTAACAAGTCTCCACCAGGCTTGAGACACACATGTAGCTGGCTACAGAGCTCGGGGGACAGACTGTGTCCCTGTGACTCTCCACTGAGCATCATTCCACTGTGACTGGGGCCATTCCCATTGTCCCAGCACTGCCAGCAGTGAGGCTGGACACATCTTTCTGCCTCCTCCCCCACCAGTTCCCCAGGAAGCAGCAAGCTGCACATTCAGTCTATCTGAGATTCCAGCAGGACCTGGCTGCTCCAAAACAGTAGCTGCCACCATCACAAGGTGTCCGCAGAGGGATTGGGCTCTCTCCCTCAGCCTGGCAGAAGGTGATACCCAGTGGTTTTTGCCCACAAGCCAGACTCAAGCCATGCAGCGAGATGCTGCTGTGGCACAAGATGCCTTCTATTCCCCTTTTCTCTCCCCAAAAGCACGTGGGAAAGGGAGGAAAATCTGTGGCTTGAGGGGTGGTCGTAGGTACCCCAGCTCCCAGCCCCACCTCTTGCATGTTGTCCGTGTTCTCCGCCTCGTTGAGCCAGCGCTGCAGCAGCGGTTTGAGCTTGCACATGTTCTTGAAGCTGAGCTGGAGTGCTTCGAAGCGGCAGATGGTCGTCTGGCTGAACATCTTCCCTGCGCGGGCAAGGTGGGCAGAGCATTACACACCGCACAGCTCCCCAGGATCGGCCACCCACAAGCTTTCCCTCTTCCCGGGAGACCAGGAAACGGATGCTCCCCGTTTCCTTCAGCACGGATTTAAAGCCCCGAACCGCGTCTCTGTAAGCAACTGGGTTTTTTTAAAACTACTTCCCTTGTGAGCTCGAACCTTCGAGCACCCACCCCTCCGGTAGCCCCGGGGCTGGTGCTTGATGCCTCCTTTGCGGGTCGTTAAGGAGAAGAAATAGTTAGCCCAGGTGATTCCAAACCCCTCCCGGGCCTCTCCCTTCCCACCAGCTGTGGGGTACCGCAAGGGCCCTCCTCGACCCCTCACCATAGAGCGTGCCGAGCGCCAACCCCACGTCAGCCTGGGTGAAGCCCAGCATGATGCGCTTGTGCTTGAGGTCCTTGGCGAACTGCTCCAGCTCTCCCGAGGTTGGCGCATCCTGGTAGGGGCAGAAAGACACTGAGAGGGGACTACTCGCGCCCAAGGGCAGGGTCTGCTGGGGTCCCCGAAGGACAGCGGCAGAAGAGGGCTCGGCTGAGCCCTCGGCAGCGCTGACACCGATCAGGCTCACACGGCACCCCCGCGACCACGCACACTGCTCAGCTTAACCCAGTCCGGCGCGGCGGGGCCAAGTGTAGCACAAGGGCACCAAGAGCTCCCACTCTACCTCTCAACACGCGCTGGAAATGCTCCCTTTGTCCTCTGGCTCGCACTCTCCTTGCCCGGCCAGAGGCAGCATCGATGATCACACTAACTGAGCCCCAGATTCGCCCCATTCTCACTTATCCCACGACACGTCCGCACGGGGACGGATCAGTTCTCCCGTGGCGTGGGTCACTTCCCCATGGCTCTCGGGCTGAGGCAGCCCCTCACCAGCCTCCGCATCCGGAGCAGGGAAAAGGCTCCCGTGAAGAGAGGGACAAAAGTGCCCGTGAGCCGCGTGGGATTTAAGCACCTCTCTGCTATCAGCAAGCTCTTCCCTTCTGACAAGCGGCTACCCAGGCACTTCCCACCTTCGTGCCGCGCAGCCTTCCGACTCTGCGGGGGCATTTTGAAGCCTTTTACCAAATTTCCACGTTTTCAGCGGAGTTTCGGGGTTTTCCAGGCGTTCTTCCTGTCACCAAGCCACGGCTTTTAAATCCTGGCGTAAATTGGCACCGGTAAACTCGGAGCATTCCTCCGACGGGGGTCTCACACCGCCGTCCTGCATCACCGTCGCGCAGCTGGGAAACGCCATTCGTGACCACTCCCCACCCAGCGCGGCCGGTTTGGGCCCCCGGACACACGCGCACCGACCGTGGCGTGGGACATCCCGCAGCTCCGACCCGGTGGCGGCAGCGCAAGTCCGCCCAACCCCTTCAGGGACCAGGCATCGGCAGCCGCTGCTGCCCCCGGGGCGGCCTCATGTTACGTCAATTTTGAGAAATATTAAAAACTAAAGCAAACCAGAAATCCAGTCGTGCCAGGAAGCAGCCCTGCTGCCCCCGTCTGCCTCCCACCCTCATCTCCAGGCTGTCTCTACCCCAGCAGACTTTAGTGCCCGTGCAGCTCCGGGAGCGGCGGCAGGGGACGCAGCCGACAGAAGGGGACCGAGGGGGCTGGCCAGGAGCCCTCGGTGACGGCGCTGCGTTGCCCCGAGTACCCCGCCGGAGCCGGACTTCGGCATCGCTACCCGGGACGGCCCCGCCGCATCACGTAGGGGAAGCTAAGCGTCTCTCTCGAGTTCCCAAAACCCCTTTTCTGACCTCAAAGGAGCCTCCCCAAGGCGCTCCCCCTGCGGAGAGTCTAACACATGCCGGACGAGACCCAGAGCCGGGTCAGGGCTTCTCCCGGCGACACCGGACGGCGGGGCCGGACAGGTGGCACCGGCGGAGTCTCGGCGATGCGCGAGAGCAGCCGGGCAGCTCCTGCCGACGGGGCGGCGAACCGCGGCTCCGGACGGGGAGGAAAGCCCCGGGAACACACCGCGTGCGGACGGCGGGAGCGAGGCAGGGCAGCCCGCCCCATCCCCGTCCCGTCGGGTCTCACCTCCTCGCCGCTGTCGCTGGAGTGTCCGCCCTCGCTGGCGGCGCCGCTGGAGCTGCCGCTGCTGCCCAGCCCCGAGGGGCCGCCGGAGCCCGGCTGCAGCGCGGCGGGGCAGAGCTGGGGGCCAGGGAAGGCTGGGGCGGCCGGGCC
>VZRF01003317.1:32901-48114 GCA_013396875.1 Vireo altiloquus | reverse complement strand
CCCTCCCCGCCCCAGGCCCTCAAACGCATTCCTGGTCCTTTCATATACAGGCGGAGGGGAAGGGAGACGTTGACTTTGAACCGGCCCCTTTGTAGGCGCGGGGCCATTGTGGCGGTGATGGTTTTAGCTGGGGGATGTGGAAGGAGTCAGTGGGGTTTCTCGGTGTGTGCCCCCCCATACATTTCAATGGGGCGATTTTGGGGGGGCTGTGTGAGGTTATTGTGTAGGGTCTTTGAGCACCAGTGACCACACGTCTCTTCTGCCTGCTCCAGAGGAGATGGATGGATGCATCCTTCCATCAGCCCGTGTCTGGAACCTGCTGGGGTTCCAGGCTTGGCCAGGCTCGGTCTAAGGCAGCCAGGGGTCGGTAGGATCCTGCTAAGAAAATGGGAGCAGAAAGAAATGCATCTGCTTTTCTGGCTCGCTGAGGTGGCAGGAGACTGGAGAGGGCTGGGATGCACATCTGCTCATCCTCCCTTCGCTGAGTGTGCTGGTGTGGCACTGGTGCTTGGGGACGAGATTTTAAGAGAGTGGATGAGCACAGATGATGTTTTATTCATGGTCAGGCCACCCTTTTCTGCGGCAGATGATGGAAAAGCCATTGGGGCTGTGCTGGGTACCCCTGAGTTGCCACCAAAGGGGGGCTGCAGTCCCGCACGTGGTGGGTCAGGGTCCCACGGTGAGTGGGTCAGCCCAGGACCATTTAAGGAGGGGCTGGATGGGGGGTTCAGCTCCACAAACTCCACGCTTGGAGGAATGCTGATCTGCATCCCTGTTAGCACAGCTTGCCGGGCTACAGCTGGCCTGGGAGGACAGGATGAAATCTGTGCTTCCAAACCTGGCCTAGGGGAAAACCACAGAGGGTGTCTTGTCCAGTTCTGTCCCCTCATTACAAAGGCCATGGGCTGTAGTGTGGGTCTCACCCAGACCACCAGTGCCTGAACACACCAGTGGGCTCACCTATTGTGTTACAGCTGTGGGAAATGAGGTGGGGGCTGAAGCCCTCGGATGTCTGCAGCACAGGTACCCTGCCCCTGGACAAATGACTCTTCCATGGCTGGATGTGTGGTAGGGACAGGGATTCCCAGGGGACACGGGGTTCCTGTGGCCACTGTGCCCAGAGCGAGGGGGTCTTCCCAGGCAGAAGACAGTCAAGTTTTACTACAAGCTAGAGCTTCCCAAAATGTCTGGACATGCTCCAAGAGAGATTGCTGGGTTGTGGGAGCAAAGGAAGGGCAAATTTGGGGACCTCGACAGAGGGGAGTGCGTTCGAGGCTGGGTTTCCCCGGCACTGAGCCCTGGGGGTGCCTCGGGTTATTTGGGGTGTGCATCGCCCAGGGGTGCAGCTGGAGACCCCCGTGAGAGAAGCGTCCCGGGTGGGTGCTTTAGCGGTGAGTCAGCACCCACCTCTGGCTGCCGAAACCAGGAGAGATGGTATCAGCCTGATGGGGGGGCTGGCGTGATCAAAGGAGCTCGGCTGCACACAATGCGGGGACGCGATAGCCCTTATCTGTCATCCCCGAGGTGCGNACTGAGAAACAAGAAAATTATCCCCGGTTGTTTCCGTGTCTGGGAAAACCTTCGGGAAGGGTTTGAACGCTCCTCCGGCTGCAGAAGCAGGATGACTGCTCACTGTTCCCTAGGGAAGGTTTGGGGACCCACAGCATCCTCCCTCCCTCCCTGCCCCCTTGTCCCACCCCACTGCCGAGAGGAGCCCCCCGAGCCGCGGGCCCCACACCACACACTCGCATGGGTCTCAAACATGGTCGTTTAATAAAATCTCCTTTAAAAGAACTACAATTCATACAACGACGACGAGAGGTGTGGGGAGAGTGGCAGCAGCCCAGGGGAGGGGGAGTGCAGGACATGGGGACAGAATCTGTGCCGTGATGTCCTCTGTCAGCCACTCCGCCAGGAACAGGGACAGTCCCCTGCCACCACCACTCACCAGCACATCCCTGCCACTGCTGCCTGCCCTGCCCGTGCCTGCCTGAGTGTGCAACGTCTCCAGTGAGTGCAACGGGTCGCCTGTGGCCGTGGCAGTCCACAGCAGGGTCTGGACATGAAGCCACACCTGTGCAAAGTAACCCAAACCCTGTTCTGGGCCTTCCACTGAAGGGGCTCATGGCCAATGCACCCGGGAGGCTTTGAGGACCAGCACTGGGCTCCAAGCAAGAACATGTTGGTGAGGGCTGGTGAGGCTGAACATGGGCAACAGAGGAGTGCAGGGAGTGTCTGAGGCCTGAGAGGTGCCTGGGATGGAGCAGTGGAGACTGTGGGATGCCCGGAGAGCACCAAGTGCCAGGCTGCACAGGGATGCTGCCAGGGCATGGGCTCTGTGGGGTTTGAAGCAGCACAGCAAAGCTCCCGTGCCTTCTCTACTCCTCTCCACCCCGGCTCCCTCCAGTCCTGTTCCTTCCTCCCCCACAGCCATATAAGCTTAAAAACAAAACCTTGAACCCTTTTTCTGAGCTTTTACCCCACTGAGGCCTGTGGTAAGAGAGAGCCCATCCTCTGCCAGCGAGGCCTGACGTGGGCTCCCAGGCCACAGTGGCACTGGGACTGTCCATGCCCCTGGGCCCCTGAAGCCCAGCACCCCTAACAGGGTCAGAGCACAGGGCAGCATCTGAAGGAGCATCCCGGGGAGCGATGCCAGTGCCTGCTCGAGCTGCTCCTGCCATTGGCTCCCAGAGCACTGTCCTGCTGCCAGGAGCTGCCCGGGCTGTGGTGGAGGGGGCAGAATGGGCACTGAAGCCCTTAGTGATGCCACCTGCACTGAGGAAAGGCTGCATCCCCCCTGGCAGAGGGGCTCGGGGCAGGCTGGCAGCCCTGATGCCAGGCATGAGGATGCCCAGCCCACCTGGCCCTCTCCTGCTCTCTGACCCTCTCTTCCCAGCTGAATGCATCAGCCCAGCTGCAGCCAGGCTCAAAGCCAACCCTCCTCAAAGCCAACTACGAAGGGACAGCGCCACAGCCCCCCCTGCCAATTTGTGTGCCAAAGCAGCCACCCCCTGCGCCCGCAAGAGCAGCGGGCAAAGGGCAAGGCAGGGACGCGATCACAGCAGCAAAGAGGACAAGGAGGCTGGAAACGGGGGCGATCCCCCCCCCATAGCTGTTAGTGGGTGTTTATTGGGCAGGCGAACAGTCTGGCAGCGCGGGGTCGGCGTCCCCCGGCCCACCTGTGGGTGCCCCCCGGCACGGCCACCCCGCCGGGCACGGCCGCGGGCACAGTCCGGAGCGCAGGAGATGGGCTGGTCACTGGTGCGACTTGGGGTTGGAGGGGTGTAAGGAGGAGTCGTCAAACAGCGGGTTTCTCACTTCCATCTCTCCGGTCTGCCGCGGCGAAGGGAGGAGGATGGGGGAAGGAAAAGGCGGGAGGTCAGAAACAGTTGGGATTCAGCTGCCCCATCCCAAGGGGGTTGGGTCTGAACCCCAGCCCGGCTGGAGAGGGGGGGGGTGACCCAGTGGGCTGCGATGGACAACGAACACCAGGACTCACATCACCCTGGCAAGGTGCTGCCACCCTGGCAGGAGGGGATGGGGTGGGGTGATGTGTAAAACCCTAAGTATCGCGTGGGGTGGGACCTCACAGCTGGGCTGGGGACCCCAGGACAGCAGTCCCAGCCTGGCTGGCAGGAATAGAGTTCCTTGCTCAGACTGCCTGCCTGCCATCAAGTGCCCTTTAATGGGCCTGTAAAGACCCAATGATGACCCTCGATCTGGGCCCTGATGGCCGGGCTCCACAGCTATTACCATGTAAAAGGCTCCTCTTCGTCCCTTTGTGCTCTTTGTACCCAGGGCTGTTAAGAGCCGCCCTTCCCCGAGGTCCCCTGCTAGCCAGGAACATCCTCTCTGGCTGTGAGGGGTCACAGGTCTGCGCTCCAGGACGGCCCCCCCCAGCCCTGGTGCCCAGGAGGGGTGACCATGAGGGGTGACCATGTCCCTGTCACCACAGGGATGGTGGGCTTCTGCTCCCAGGGAAAATCCTTGGGCTAGGACATGCACTCCTCCCCACTGGAGAGCTTCAGTGGGAGCTGGCCAGGGACATGGGGGGAGCAGAGGGGTTGGACCAGCTCAAGGTTTGATGAAGAACACGTGGAAAAGGCTCCCCACAGGGAACTGCACATCCCAGGCACACGTTGGACACCCCCACACGCCCAGGGACCCCCAGCCCTCCTGCGCCCGCGTACCGGAGCCAGCCCAGGGCACTCGTACACGGTGAAATCTCCGTCCTCATTCTCCTCATCGGATGATGCCGAGTCCGGCACCTTGGGCTCCTCTTTATGCCTGGGGGGAAGAAGATGTAGAGAGGGGGTGAAGCCCAGTGGAGGATTAGGGCCATCCCAATGAATGGCAGGACATGCTGTCTGCTCCCAGGCTGCTTACTTCTCCAGGGAGAGCATCTGCTGCTTTTGGTGCTGGTAGTGGTACATCTGGGCACTCTGAGCCAGTGTCTTGTCCCCGGGCTGTGGAGAGAGCAGGAGACTGGGCTCTGGAGGGCCCCAGCCTGGCTGGTGGGGGGCCTCCAGCAGAGCCCTGGGGCCCGAGAACACCCCACAGGGAGGGACGTGGGCGCCTTACCGAGATCTTGTCATAGGGCAGGGGGCTGGCTGCTCGCTGGGCTGAGTAGTCTGCTTTCTGTGCCAGCCTGACCTCCTTCTGCAGCCTGCCAGGGAGGGGAATCAGAATCAGGGAATCACGAACGCTGGAAAAGCTCTCTAAGATCAGGTCCAACCATGCCCCTGGCACTGCCAGAGTCCACATCCACGTGTTTTCTGAACACTTTCAGGGATGGTGACTCCACCACCTTCCTGGGCAGCCCCTTCCAATGCCTGACCACCCTTTCCATGAATCTTCCCTAATATCCAACCTAAATCTCCCCTGAGACAACTTGAGGCCACCTCCTCTCCTCCTGTCCCTGTTCCCTGGGAGCAGAGCCTGACCCCCCTCAGCTGCCCCCTCCTGTCAGGGAGTTGTGCAGAGCCACAAGGTCCTCCCTGAGCCTCGTTTTCTCCAGGCTGAGCTCCTTTCTCAGCTCACTCAGCTCCTCCTCCTAGGACTGGTGCTCCAGACCCTTCCCCAGCTCCATTCCCTTCTCTGGACATGCTCCTGACCCTCAACACCCTTCTTTCCATGAGGGGCCCAAAACTGAACCCAGGATCTGAGGTGCCTCACCAGTGCCCAGGGCAGGGCACAATGACTTCTCTAGTCCATCCTAGTGGATGTGGGGAACCACTGGAGCAGACGACCTCATTCAGGAGCCAGCGACCCTCGGAGGGTCAGCCTTGTTCCCTGGGATGGCACCATGGCACCTTGTTCCCAGGCACAGCCACCTCCATCCCACGGGGCCTGGGCACGAGGCACCAACGTGCTGGCAGTGTCAGCACCCGGTGCCACAGTGATGCCCACACTGGTGCCACGCGCTCCCAGGAGCTGCCTTGGGCACAGCGGTGTCTCACTGCCATCCTCCCGCCCCGACCAGCTGATGCCACGCCTTGGGGGACCTGGCAAGGGCAGCTATTGCCTCTCTTCCCACCCCTCGGGCTTGGGAAGCAGGAGAATACCCTGCCCTGGGCACGGGGACAGCGGGGGCCTGTTGGCAGCCCCAGCTCACCTGCACCAGCAGACAGCTGCCACGATCAGTGCTGAGAGCCCGGCCACCGTGCACACCACGATCAGCCCTGCGGAGGGGACACCGAGGGACAGCAGGTGAGCTGGTGGCACGGTGACACCGGCCTGTGCCTCCCTGGTGAGGCTGTGGAACCCCTTCCCCTGAGCCCCAGGGTCTCACCGAGCACCATGTTGTCATTTGCAGGGATGGGAGACGCCTCCACCGGGTACTTCTGGACCGTGGCGGTGGTGGGGAGGGTGGTGGCTGCCATGGTGCCGGCGGGACCCCGCTGCAGACGCCCCTCTCTCAGCCCAGGGGCCAGGCGCTGTCTGCCACCATCAGGCACCAGGGTGGCTGCGGGAGAAGACAGAGCAGTGAGCAGTGCCCGGGCAGCTGCAGAGGGCAAACCAGCCTGGGGTGCAGGGTCTGGCTGCCGTGGGGCCCTGGGCACCGCTGGGAGCAGGGAGAGAGCACTTACTCCTGGGTCTGCCATCCTGTAGAGGGTGGTGGCGAGGAGCCTCCTGCCTGGCCAGCACATCCGCGAGAAAATCAATTTCTGCCTCCAAGCTGGGAACGGAGGTCCTTCCTATGGGAGAACGGGGGTGATGTGGGGACCGCAGGGTGCAGCCGTGTGCCCACCCCCAGGTCCTTCCTACGGGAGAACGGGGGTGATGTGGGGACCGCAGGGTGCAGCCGTGTGCCCACCCCCAGGGCCAGACCAGCACCCCCGAGAAGGGGCTCCTGTCCCAGCTCTGGCAAACACAGGTAGTGGTGAGCCCAAGTTCCCTCAGATACAGCTCTCCCAAAGCTGGGATCCGTGTGTGTCCTTGCTGCTTTCAGTGGGATTTTCACCACTCAAATGCCCAAGGATCAGGAGCAACAGCATCTCCCCTCATGCCATGCAGCAAGTCCTGCAGACTCTGAGAGAGGGCAGGGTGCCCTGCTGTGCAGGACCTGCCCTGTGTCCCTGCCCCCAGGGTCACACGGCAGCCCCCAGTGAGGAGGGATGGGAGCTGGACCAGGACAGATACTCTCCAGCTGCCCTGCTGCCCCAGGGGTGAGGGGCAGCTTCAGCACGGTGAGTTACAATCAGGGAACACCTGAGCACTGGTTTTCACCCCAAATTGTCCTTTATGGCCCGGCTTGGCTGTCCAGCAGAGTATGGGAGCTCCAGTAGAGGGGCTGGTTCCTGCCTGGTGGAACAGCTCCTCTGGGGAGGGGGCAGGGGTGCCCCATGCAGCCAGGGATGCACCCCCAGGCTCTGGCCCCAGCGGTGTCTCAGGGGTGGCTGTTCCAGCCCATGCCCTGGCACAGTGCTCACCCCCAGAGCACTCCTGCAGCATCAGGCACAGGCAGGACCCCCACTCGGGCCCAGGGGTGCCCACCCATGAGGTGACAGCATTGGAGCAGGAGTGGAGTTGCTCTTCTCAGGGCTCACCTAGCAGAGCCCAGCTCTGACACTCACCACTGCTTTTAACAGGATTAAACTCAACTTCAAAGGCAGTAGACAGCCCCGTCCCCTTCCCTGTCCCCTCTCAATCCCCATCACATCCCTGCTTCCTTTGTCGTATTCAGGCTGTCCCCTGAGGGAAGCCCTGGGGGATAAATCCAGACATAGGAAGGCAAGGTGGTACCGGCAGCTTAATTCCCAGATAATTCAAGGTTATAACACTTATGTCTCCTCTGGAATCTGTGCTCACTTCCAGTGTTTATAAATAAACACTGATTCCCTCTGGAGCTGTGCACAAAGGCCACCCTGCTGCCCCATGACTCAGAGCCACATGAGCCAAAAAAAACAGTTTAAAAGGGGGACACTCCTGCTTTAAACAGAAGCACCAAGAGTCGTTGTCCCCACATCCTCCATGCCCTTGTGTCCCCAGACTGCCCCCAGCCTCCTACCCTTGGCTGGAGCCCTGGGTTTCCCTGGCTCTTTGCACCCTGTTATTTCCATGCCAAAGCAGCACCACGGCCACGCAGTGCCAGGCTGGGGCTGTGCCAGTGCCTGCCCAACAGGTGAGTGCCACGGTGCCAAGGTGCCAGCACGGGGCCAAGCTCTCCCAATGGGCAAGGGCGTTGGCAGGGGACTGAGTGTGACAGCCCTCTGCCTGAGGGGGACATCCTGGTGCCCAGGATGGGGACAGCCCTGTGCCAGGGGACATCCTGGTGCCTGGGATGGGGACATTCTGGATCTAGCTCTCCTCTGCACTGTGGGAAAGGTCTGTCCCCATTCTCATAGGATCTAGGGGACAATCCTGTCCATCCCATGTGTGCCACCGTCAGGCTGTGCTGGTGTTGGATGTGATGTGGCTGGAAAAAGGAAAAAAAGTTGGAAAAGCAGCCAGAACAGCTGCCAGGTCCCTCTGAGTCTCCCACCCTGTGGGAGTGTGTGAGGTGGCACAAGGGAAACTGAGGCAGTGGTTTGGGGTCCCAGTGTTGCTGCAGCGCCTGGGCTGTGCCACTTACCTGCCCTAACGAGCTTTATCCCCAAATTCTCTTCCAGTGGCTAAAATCTGCCCACCTCCCATTCTGCATAGAAGCCAAACCTCCCCCAGTGATGCCACAGTTGCCACCACACGTCTGAGGGCACCAAGGGCTGGGTCCTGCCAGGCACTGTGGGTGTGTGAGATGCTGGCTCTGAGCTGCTCCAGGGAACAGGGGCTGGGGTGAGCCCCAGCTCCTGCCTGACTGCCCCAGGAGCAGAGATGCTGGGGAGGAACAGGGTGTAGGCAGGGCACAGGGGGCATGCAGGGCGGGGATGGGACAGGGACAGGGCACACAGGCACACACGGGGCCATCCATCAGGACATGCACACAGGGACACACAGGGACGGGGCACTCAGGGGTGCAGGCAGCGCTCGAGCAGGGCACGGGTGCCCCCTCATGGTAATTGCCACAGCTGCTGCAGCAGGCTGGCACGGCCAGGCTGGCACACAGCCCCCCAGCCCCTCTGCTCCACCCCTGGCCTCTCCTCAGGGCTTCTCCCTCCTCAGGGCTCAACCCTGGGACACACACCCACCCTGACAGCTGGGGAAGCAGGGGCTGAGGAGAGAGACATGTGGCTTCTGCCCTGGGCTGAGGAAACCTGTGATCGACTGTGTCCACAGGAGGGCACAAAATTCCCACAGATCCACTAATTTCTACAGTCCTGCCCCAGGATGGCTGATGTCCTCCTTGGTGCTGGCAGCACAGCAAGCAGGGAGGGGGGAGCCCCCATGTCTGTCAGCTGAGGCCCCTTTTCCCCCTTTTCCCCCTTTTCCCAAAGTGCTTCCTGCAGCCCAGGGGGGCTCCGTGCTGGCCAAGCAGGAGCAGGGATGAGACCCACTGCACCAAAGCACATCACTCAAACCCACCACAGTGTGAGTGGGATTCTGGGGGGCTCAGAGCCCTGTGCAAGGCAGGTGCAGGCAGCCAGCTGTGGGATGCACTATGGAGATTCCCTGCATCCCATCTCACCTCTGTGCTGATGCTGTGCTGGGTACGCCGAGACCCCTACACACAATGGCAGGAACACACCACCCACACGCATTGCTCTCCTGAGACCCCAAATGCTGCTTTTCACCCCAAAAGGCTGCTCTTGGGAGAGGATCCCCGGCTCCTGCCCACGCTCCTGCCAGGACTGTGGGGAAGGCACAGCAGCAGGATCCCAGGATCGGTGTCACCAGCAGCCACAAGTGGCTCAAGGATGTGTAACCCTTTAAAGGGGCTGCCCACGCAGCAGAAGGGCTGCATGGGTATCCCTTTGAAAGGCTTAGGCACTCTTGGGCTGCAGCAGCCCCTTGTTTGCCTCGCATCCCCCCCAAATGCAGCCATCACAGCCCCTCCTCATCCTCACAGCCCTCTCTGGTGCTGCTACCAGATGAAGGTACAGGCGGGATGTGAAAGCCCCCGTGGAAAAATAAATGGTGCCTCCCTGACAAGAGGAGCTGAGCATCCTCAGAATGCTAAAATAGAGGATTTTGGAGGGGATCCCCCTTTTTTATTAACCACAGTCCCCACACTTTTGCTGCCACAAGCTAAAGGCATTGCTTGGGATAACAGGATGGGACTGGGAGAGACCTTGGTGTCACCATCCTCTCCTGGTGGGTCCTCAGAGGATGGTACCGTGGTCCTGCATCTCTCTGGGTGAGGATGCAACTGCGGCCACATCCCTCAGACAGGAGCTGGGTTGCTATGGAGACGCCAGCGCATGTGCAGCCCTTCCGAGAGGGGAATTTCCTCTCAAGACTTCACATTAAAAAATAAACTGTAAGTGACTGCTAAAGCCATTCAGTGCCAGTGGATGAAGAGCCCGTGGCAGGGGCGCTGACCACTAAATGCCAAGCTAGACCCCATCCCTGTGCCATCCCCTCTCATCCCCACCAGCCACCCCTCCCATTTCAGCCAAAAGGCCTTGCTTTGGGGGTCTCCCCTCTGATTTACAGGGTAATTCTCCTGCCAGGAGGAATGGCACTGAAGGCATGCTGGGTTCTGACATCCTCTATGTGCCCACCTGGGCTGAGCCACGGGCGAAGGACAACTCCAACTGCACCCCAATAGGACCCTGAACATGCTCAACAACACAAAGCAATCCCCCAAAACCCAGAGGACCCCTCCATGTCTGCATGGAGTTCAGATGCAGGGGGAGCTGCCTGTCCCAGTCCTGTCCTTGGAGGTCCTGGGCTCCCCACGGTGCTGACAGGGCCACAGGCAGTCACCAGAGCAGGATGCACGTAGATGCATCGTAGGATGGGGCTGCCAGCCCAAACCCAGCCCCCAGCTGAGGTGAGTGGGGTGAGAAGGAGACAAGCAGCCTTCCTCGCAGAGATCCAGCTGCCAGTGAGAGAGGGAAGAGGATGGGGTGCTGCTGGGGAGGGGAGCTGCCCCGCGGCACAGAACCTCCCAGAGCTGCAGAGGCGCAGGGTGGGCGTGCAGGTGGGTGTGTGAGGGGCCGAGGGCGGGGGCACCTACCGCTGGGTGAGAGCTGCTTCTGCACACAGCGCCCGCGGGCATCCTCCTGGAAGGGCGGCAGGCAGGGCCCGCAGGCGCCCGACCCTGGCGGGCAGAACTCTCGGCGCTGCAGGGCACAGTCCAGGCTCCGGGGACACGATGCTGCTGTGGGGACAGGAGAACACGTCAGCTCAGGAGGAGGAGAGGGGTCAAACACACCCCCCAGGGCTGCTCATGGCCTCCTGGAGCAGGGCCCAGCTGCCCCAGGCTGCCCACGGCTGCTCCTGCTGCAGCTCACAGCTATCAATGGGCTTCACCACAGCCACCCCTCTGCCCCGCTTTGCCTCCACAAAGCCATTACCGTCTGCAATTAACCACGAGCTTAACGACCAAGGAGCTGGACTCAATGACCTTCACAGGTCCCTTCCAACTCAAGATAGTTTGTGACTCCATAACCTGCACAAGGCACGCAGTGCCCATCCTCCCCAAGGGTCCCTGCCATCCCGTGGGACACCCCATGGGAGTGCTGCAGGACACTCTGAGCCCTGCAGAGCTGGCAGTGATCAGGATCTCCTGCCCCTGCTTGCCCTGCGTGGAGAGATGAAATCCAGTCAGCACAGACCGATGTTTGTGTGGTGACTGTCAAACCCAAAGTCCCAAACCAACTCCCGCAAAGGCTCAGCAGGGTGTGACAGTGCTGGCAGTGGCACTTAGGCTCCCATCCCTTTGGCATTCCCTGGAGGAAGCAGTGGGAGCCAGCCCTCCCTGGCACTGCACCGCACCCCAAACCAGTTTCATGGGGCATCTCCTGCCCATGGGTACAGGCATGAGTCCCCCAGGCTCCAGCCTCACCAACCCCTTGTGCCATGGCAGTGCCATCATGGCTGGGTCTTCACCCCAGGTGGTCTCAGGCCAGCAGTACCTTTCTGAGAGACACAAGAAGGTCCCCATGTCCTACACTAAGTCGAGTCCTGGACCAGGTGATGGTGGCTACCCATGTGCAGAGCTAGAGAGCCAGCACTCAGGTGCCACCTGCGGTGGGTGGCTGTGGGGACACGCTGGGGCCCTGGCTTTGATGGTGACACTGCTGGTACTGCCGCAGCACGAGCGTCTCTCCCTCACAAGCTGGTGGCAGGGTGGAACCAGGTGCCCCTCAGCGCGCCCAGTGCTCAGGCTGGGCACAACTGCGTGGGAGGAAGAGCTGGATGGGGCTGCACAGCTGGATGGGGCTGTGGCACACAGCTGCCCTACTCTGCCCCTCACCTTGCCATGCACGGCCGTGCCCGCAGCGTTCCCGCAGGCAGCAGCGGGCAGGGAGCAGGGAGCAGGAGCGGGCAGGGAGCAGGAGCAGGGAGCAGGAGCAGGGAGCAGTGAGCAGGGAGCAGTGAGCAGGGAGCAGTTAGCAGGAGCGGGGCTGCACCGGGAGCAGGGAGAGGCCGCCCGCCCCCGGGCCGGCAATGAGTCACGGCAGGAGCCGGCTCCCAGCCCCGGCCCACGCGCCCCGAGCCATCCCTGCCAGCCCTCGCCGCCCACACCGGCACCGGCACCGCAGCGGCCATCTGCCCGTCCCTGCCCTGGGGACGGCAACACCGGGGACAGCCCCGGCACCGGGCACTCCTTGGCGAGGGGCACCCGAGCATCCCCAGCCCTGCAGCACACCGGGGGCGAGGAGGCAGCACCTCGCACGCAGTGGAGAGTCCTGGAGCAGGATGGAACCGCCAGGACACGAACCGTGACGGTTCTGCTCCCCCAGCAAGGCGCAGGAAAGATGTCACCCCGAAGCCACACAAGCAGGATGTGCAACCCCCCGCCTTTGCATGGCCATGTTTCACCATCCAACTGCTCCCTGGAGGGTGCAGCTGCTATGGAGAACCCCCAGCCTGTGCCCAGGCAACTCCCCACTGCACCCCATGAGAACTTACACCTTCCCCGCCTCGGCTGGCACTGGCAAGGGTGCAGCAACTGCAATTTTAATGCTGGCTGACCCCCAGCAGCTCAAGGTAGGGGGAAGAGCCCACGGTGCTCATGGGAGCCAGGATTTTTGTTGGACCATTTGCTCCCCGGGGATCGTGCAGGGCTCGGCCATGTGGCTGGGGGGCAATTAGTGCTTAATGGGCAAATAATCAGATGTTTAAGCACAGAAACTGGAGTTGGCTCCTGGCTTCACCTCCCCAGGGTTACTCTCAAGGCTGCTCTGTCTAAAAATCGGGGCAGGAGGAGGTCGTGGCACCGTGCAGGCTCAGGCTGGGGACAGGTCACAGCCCTGTAGAGGCCCCTGTCTGTGCCACAGGCTCATGGGAACACCTCCCCCAAAAGAGAGGCTGCCAAAAGCTGATCACAGGTGGAGGAAGCCACCCCAGTGTGGGTCATCCCACAGCACCAGACATCGACAAGACCCTCAGAGCCACCTTGTGAGAAGTGATGGGGGCAGAGCCTTGAGCCAGAGTCGAGCAACTGGGTAAATAAAGCCCAGGCTGGATCCCAGCGAAGGCTGTTATCTCTGTTTGAGGAACGAGCTGTGCTTGCCCAGCTGTCACTGGCTGCAATTCAGAGCTCTCCGTGCGACACCAGCCAGGGACTGGTGAGCTGGCATCGCTGCGTGGGCACCCTGTGGGCTGAGGGGGCCCGCAGGGGCTCTGCCACTCTCTGAGCCCACCTCAAAGCCTGTGGGTCCCAATTCCACCCAGCTGTGACCATGCCACCATCTGTTAGCAGAGTCAGCATGCCTGCTGCAGCTCCTCCCAGTCTTGCCTCTGCACCTGCAGGGCTGCTGCTGAATCTGGGGGACTTTGGGATCCCCCCCCACACCAACCATGCCCCCTGCTTGGCACCAGTGCAGCCCAGCATGGCCTGGCCATGAGTGGGATGGGCAGAGGGACCCAAGCTGGGGCCCAGCTGGGGTCCTGCAGAGACCCTAACCCTGCGTGGGGTCCTGCAGAGACCCTAACCCTGTGTGGGGTCCTGCAGAGACCCTAACCCTGCGTGGCCCCCTCCTGTCCAGCAGGACAGTGCAGACCAGAGGAGTGAGCGATGAATGACGGGGACGTGCGGCCAGTGCAGACATGGCACAGCCAGGATGCTGCTGTCCAGATGTGCCAGGGGTGCTCGGAGGAGGGGGATGCTCCAGCTGCTGTCACTGCCCTGCCCAGGGGCTCATCTCCAGTGCAGGTGGGCAGGGAGCCCGGAGCAGCACAGCCAGGGTAAGCCCTCTCACCAAGCTGGAGGAGCCGAGTGCCTCCCTGCAGGCAGGACCCCAGATGGGAGCCGAGCCCAAGGCCAGCGTGGGACACTCAGCAGCTGGCACAGACAGGCAGCAGGTGGGCATGAGATGGGGACACGTGTGAGCAGGAACAGACCTGTGCCCTGGAGGAAACATGGGCATGCCAGCTGCAAGGTCTCGATGTGTTATCCACGGGGGAAAGCTGAGCACAAAGCTCCATCCCCCAGGACTCACCCTGCAGAGGTGACAGGGGGTGCCCAGGGTGGTGCTTGTGACAGGGGGTGCCCAGGCAGGGCACAGAACCACTGGCAGTCACAGACTGGGTGGAGCAGCTCTTCCGCTCATGCCAAAACATACAGGTGAAAAAGAAACAAAAATAAACCCGAGGAGGACATTTATGAGGCCGGGGAGGCAGGGACTGCCCCTGCTGCGTCACTGCTGCAGATAGATAAAAGTGAACGTAAGAGGATAATTAATTAGCACTGAGCACCTGTGCGAGTGTTTAAGGTCCCGGCAATACCAACACCCAGCCTCCCTCTCAGGTGCCAGCCCCAGTGCCAACAGTGTGAGCTGGCAGAGCCCTCTGGGCATTGCATGCACGGCCGGGTGGGCACAGAGCAGCCTGCCCAGGACCACCGGGCCTGGCCCCTCTATGGCAGCAGGACATGGCACCTGGTGGGACACGGGCACCAAGCATGGGGAATATTGGGGTGTCTGGGGAATGGGGGTGCAGGTCTCACTCCCACGTTGGGCCCCTGCACGCTGGCTGAGGCTGAGGGAAGACCACAGCAAGGGCATGGCAGAGCTCCAGCAGCGGCAGCAGCCCCCGCAGGGCCTGCAGTGCTGTGGTCTCTGCCAGCTCCACTCCAAGGTCACTCCTCCTCCTCTTCCTCGTACTCCTCCTCCAGCCAGGTAATGTGGGAACTGCTGTGGGCCCTGCCCGCAGCCTGCCCGCCCTCCCAGTACTTCCTCTGCCAGCTGGCACTGGCCGTGGCTCCCTCCCAGCTCTGCAAATTGCTCCTGGCTCTGAAGGAGTGCTCTGGAGCAGGCCCTGGGCAGGCTGATGGGCAGGCATCAGGCAGGCTGGCATGATGCCCCCACCAGACCCCAGCCCCCAAGGTCTCGCTTCTCCCTTTCCACAGCCTCTCTGGGCAGGGGCAGTGCTGCTGTCCAGCAGTGGGCAGGAACAGGAGGTTCTGAGGCACCCCAGCACCTCACCTCCCCTGCCCCATGCCCAGGGATGTGGCTCCTGAGGAGCCAGGGGCAGTCACGGCACGACTGCCAGCAGCTGCAGCAACAATCCAGGCTGCATGCTGTACACATCAGCCACGGGTGACACACATCAGCCACGAGTGACACACATCAGCCACGAGTGATACACATCAGCCACGGGTGACACACACCAGCCAGAGGTGACACACACCAGCCAGGAGTGACACACACCAGCCACGGGTGA
>VZRF01003317.1:906-32874 GCA_013396875.1 Vireo altiloquus | reverse complement strand
CCCCCAGCCACGGGCGAGACACCCCAGCCAGGAGTGATACACACCAGCCAGGAGTGACACACACCAGCCAGGAGTGATACACACCAGCCAGGAGTGATACACACCAGCCACGGGTGACACACACCAGCTAGAGGTGACACACACCAGCCAGGAGTGATACACACCAGCCAGGAGTGATACACACCAGCCAGGAGTGATACACACCAGCCACAAGTGACACACACCAGCCAGAGGTGACACACACCAGCCACGGGTGCCACATGGAGTGACCGCAGCATGGACATCCTGCTGCTGGCTGAGACCTGGTGAGCTTCCTGACCCAGCTTCCCGACCCTGCCCTGCTGCCCCTTGCACTGGGAGCAGGTGGAGGGAGCAGAGCAATGCCCACTCCTGGTCACAGCTGGCACCACTGCTCGGGCAGTCCCCGTGCAAGCCCTGCCACTGCCAGCAGCCGCTCACGTCACCGCTGTGCTCCTGCCCCGGAAAATGCAGCAGCCAAGCCCCCTCCCACACAGAGACTGGAGCAGGGCTCTCTGCAGGGCTGACCCCGCAAACCAGGAGTGGGGGGACGTGGTCCCACCATGTCACTGCTGGGGACAGAGCATGTGGCACAGCCATGGGCACCAGGCTGGCCCCACGTCCTGCAGCAGCGCCGGCGAGGGCTGGTCCAGTGATGGGGGAGCAGCTCCGAGTGTTTCCTCGTGCTTCAGCACGCCACCAGCTCCCATCCCTGAGGCCACCGGGGCTTGTGTCCTGGCTCCCACTCCCACCGCTGGTGGGGGCCGTGGTGTGACCCAGCCAGCAGAGAGGATCTCCAGCACGGTTTCTGCCAGGGCCAGGAAGCAGTGCCAGCAGCCTACAGGGAACCCCTGGGAGGAGTCCCCATGCCTGCACAGCAAACACCTCACTGCACCCTGCTCCCACCGACGGGACAGCCCCACCAGGCACGGCCCCGTCCAGGAATGATGGAAAAAGGCCCCATCAACACCCTCCCCCCCACCTCCCACCCCCATCCCCACCCTCCCCCTGCTGCCACCGCTGCTTTGGGGCCACCAGCCCAGAGCCCTGGGCTGCAGGCAGTGCAGACAGTGTGGTGGGCACCCACGCTGCTGCCCCGAGGCCATCAGGATGGGCCTCCAGAGCCTTGTCCTGCTCTGGATTCAACGCCAAGGGGGAAAGGGAGGGCCAGGAGGAGCTGAGCCAGGCTCCCGCAGAGGTAGAGAGATGCCAAGCCATCGGCATCCCCAAACACGTCACCGCCCAACCACCAGCGTTCCTCCAGAGCCTGCCCCTGCTCCAGAGGAGACCAAGCAGCCCAAAAGCCCAAGTTGCTCCTGTGATCCCAGGCTGGGGTAGAACCAGGCAATCCCCACCAGGCTGAGGGAGTGGAATTTTGTGTCATCACTACTCAAACCCCTTAAATGAGTCAGAAAAATCCCTGTTCCTTGCCCTGGCAGCCTGCCTGCTGTGCAAACGAAAGAGCTGGATCGGCAGGGCTGTGGGAGCAGGAGACAGCAAGGGATGGGTGGAAACAGCTCCACCAAACCGCAGATCCAGATCCCAGCAGAGATTGGGCAGCTGTGGCAGTGAGGAGGGCAGCAAGCCAAGCGAGACCCCCCTGGTAGCCCAGCCTCAACACCCCTGGATGCCGACAGCCCCAACTCCAGCCCAGCAGAGGCTGCCACATCCAGGATGTGCTCCCGTGCTGGGGCTGCAGCACCCACCCTGCCGGGGCTGCACCCACAGCTACGCCCGCGCTGACTCAGCCACCACCGGCGATAAAGCCCTGCAGGGCCATCGAGTGCCATGGGGCAGAGCCCAGGAACTGCCAGGCCCCATCAACGCAGAAACTGGGGGTCCATGGGAGGAACAGCTGCGTCCCAGGGGTGCTGGTGCATGCAGCACCCTCTTGAAAAAGGGCTGCAGATGGTGCCAAAAGAGCTGGACCCAGAGATTTTGGGGTATATGCTGCATAGGAAGAGCCAGTTCAGGGAAACCCTCTCCTTCCTAGCCAGGAAGCCAGGAATGATGGCTGCAGAATGGGTCACGTTACAGCAGCTCACTGGGCCAACTTCTCTCCCGTTTTAGGGTCCCCTCTCTCTCTGACAGGTGCGAGACGATGAACTCCCCAAGGCAGAGCAGCTCCTCGCCCACAAGAGAGCTGCAGGCTCCCCAGGAGCAGTCCCCTGCTGACCCCCAGCCTGCCCCAAACAGCAGGCACGGGTGCTACGGGTGCACAGGAGACCTGGACCGTCCACAGCTCCTTCCTCCCCCTCCACCACAGCCTCCTTTCTGCAGAACAGAACAGGGGTCAGGAGCCCAGGGAACCCCTGAGTCACGATGAGTCAGGGTCCCTGCCAGCACTTAGCTGACATGTCACCTCTCATGTCACCCACCTGGGGCGACGGTTCCCACTCAAACAGCAAATACCCCTCACAGGCTTTGCCATTGTCCATCCATGCAGGAACGTGTGGCTGGGTGTGCATGGGTTAACACAGGGAGTGCAGCCTGCAGTGCTCCGGGACGGGATAAGGCAGGGAGCAGGACCTGCTCCGGCTGCGTTTCCTTCCTCCAATTCAAAGCTCACTCCAGGCACTTAACGGCCAGTTTCTTCCGGTTGCAATTCTCGTTAGCTGATGAAGTGGCTAATTACCAGCCTGCAGCTGCCATTTGCAGCGGCAGCAGTGCTGGGTTATGCCCAGGCACAGGAGGGAGATACCTCAGCTCCGGCAGCGGCATTGGGGCCAGACCCTGGGGTTTTGGGGGCAGCCAGCCCAGGGGAGCCACCACCCACCTCAGGGACCAGACCCTGTGGGTTTAATGCAGGGAGGGGACTCATGGCAGCTCCTGTGCCCAGGGACCCAGTACCTTGCACCTGGGGAGAGGCCATCCCATCACCCCTACCGTCCCTGGGCACCAAACCACCCCTCCTGTCCACAACACCCCCATCACCACATTGATGCTCTTTTGCCCAGCAGCCCCCATTAACTTTCTCATTCCCAGAGTCCCCACTGTGCTACCACCCCTCCCGTCCCCAGCACTGCCACTACCATCCCTCCTGTCCCCAGCTCACCATCCATCCTGTGACCCCTTCTGTTCCCCCTGCCACGCTGTCACCCCCGTTACCCCCCATCACCCCTCTAGTCTCCAGCATCCTGTCCCCAGTGCCCTGACCACGCTGACGCTGTGCCCCCCCAGAAGTGCCCTGCAGGGCTAAGCCGATTACCTCCCTTAATACCACCATGGCCCAGAAGAGACGCTTCAGGGAAACATCAGTGCACCTTCCCCTGCGCTGCAGGAAGACCTGGGCACCCTATGGACTGAGGGGTCCCCTGGATGGGGGACTGGTCTCCAGAGCTGGCAGGAAATCACAGATCCAAAGGACCTGACCCTGCACAGCGCAAGGAGCAGGTCCCTGGCTCTGGGACCACAGTCTCTCCACCCTGAGCTCCAGCTCTCCCTCCTCCGGGGTACTGCTGGGGTGCACATGGATTTACGAATCCCCAGACAGCTACAGCAAAAAGGATGAGGAACTTTTACCTCATCTCTTCCATAAACTCTTCCTTGATGCTGATTCTGAAATTGGAATTATCAGACATCTTTCTACCCATTCCCCCTCCTCAGGCCTGCAGAGCCCTGCCCATGTCCCTGGCATGGATACTGGCTCCTTGGAGTCTGTGCCCCACATCCCAGCTCCTCCACAGCCCACCCCCACAAGGGCTCCTTTCCTGCAGTGGGAGCCAGCTGAGCACACGCAACCCCAGATAACAAGGTGGGGACATTATCTCCGAGAATAAAACCACACGGAAAATTAAACTCGGGAGCAGCACCCCGAGTTGCTGTGTGGAGAAACACTTGGTCTGCACCAGTGTGGCAGAGGACATCCCACCATGCAGCCAGTGGGGCTTGAAGGGACAGGATGGCTGAGTGGGACCACTGCCCACCACCACCAGCACCACTCCCAGGGGGAACCCAGACAACCTTCCCTGCGCCTCAAGGAAAAACTGGATGTTGCAGGGAGGAGAGACCACTCCCTGCCCCCCCACTGGGCAGGGCAGAGCCCCGGGCAGCTGGGCAGGGCAGCCAGGCCCTCGAAGGCACCACGGGCGCAGTGCCAGCCCTGCTGTCTTGCTCCCAGGAGGGGCTTGGAGCTGCAGCAGCTTCAGGGGTCAGCACGGGGGTCCCTGGGGCCACTGCGCCCGTGGTGTCCCAACCCTCTCCCCAGCGCAGCGATGGACAAGCAGGCAAGGAGGAGCAGCCAAGAGATGGACAATCCCACTACAGGCTGAGCCTGGGAACTTCCCAGGGGATGGCTCTTGCCTAGCCATGCCCAGCTGGGAACTTTGAGCAGTGCCTGCACCACTGCAGAGCAGGGGCAGCCAGTATCAGCACCAGCATCTGTGCTCCCACCCACGTCCCTGCGGAGCGGCACGAGGAGGAGCAGCAGAGCGGAGCTGGCAGGTCAAACGTAGCCAAATGGGTCACTTGGACTGGAAAGAACAACTCAGGTTCCACCGAGCATCTCCAGATGTTTGGGATGTGAAGTGATGGCTGTGGCAGGGGGCCTGGGGGATGCAGGATTATTAAAAAATGGGGTTCTAGCCTCATCCCACTTGGAAAACTTTTTTTTTTTTGTTTACAATAATAACAATGATAATAATAGATTAAATTTGGCAACCTAGTTACTCAAGAAGAGGGGAGAAATACAGCTCTCACTCATGTTCCAGGAAACGAAGCCAGAAAATGAGGCAAGGCAGGGTCTCTGCCCAAAGCCTGGTGTGATGGATAGACACGTGGGAGAAAAAAAGCCCAGCTGAGGATCAGCAAGCAAACCTAAACCACCCTGCAGCACCTCCAAAGCGCTGCTTGCCCTTCCTCCAGCTCGGATCAGGCTCACAGCAAGATGAGGATGTTACTGTGCCACGTGCAGCTGCATCCCGGGAGATGGCATCTGCTGCAGGGGCTCTGGGTCGCAGCGCCAGCCAAGGAAAGTGAGGAGGAGAAGGAGATGCCAACCCCCATCTGAAGAAGCTTTGATGAAGCCGCAGAGGCAAAAGGACACAAGGATGGTGGTGCAGAACCTTCTCCCTGGCTCTCTCCTTGCCAGGAGCCAGCTTCACCAGCATGCCACAGAGCAGGAGCTGGTCCTGGGCCTGCCACCTCCACCTCACAGCATCCCCAGAGAAAGCCAAGCTTGGCCCCATCTGCCCAGGAAAGGCAATTATAAAGTGAGAAGAAACAGGCAATGCTTCCTGTGCCCCACTGCACTCAGGAAGAAAGGCGGTGGGGTCAGGACAGTGACTCCTTTCCCTGCCCAGCATCCCAGGGATATTTCTTCAGCCATCCCCAGGAGAAACCCACCTGGAGCTCCCCACTGCCACATGCCACACAATCTCGACCTCCAGCAATGGGATGCTGCTGTTGGGAACAGTGCAAAGCCACCATCCCAAGCTTCTCTCGGGGGAAAGAGCCGAAAATCCAACGCCACGTGTGCCATGCAACATCCCAGCACTGGAACAGGCTGCTGATGCGGTGCCAGGCCCCTCACATCCACCTCACCTCCAGCATCCTCCTAGGGCTGGGAAGGGAGGGGAAGGGGAAAATGCCATCACCCGCCTCACAGCACCCAGGCACAGCCACGCCAGCAGCGCCTCAAGGGACCCAGCACCGCCAGGCCAGATGATCCCAGACCAGCCCCTTAAATTCAGGAGCAGTGGAGATTATGCTGGATCACTGGTGGCTCATCCGAGCCACCTGGATCTCCTTCCTCCCACCTCAGCCTGTGTCAGCAGCACCTCTGGCTGGGCCAGCCAAGCCTTGGCTCGTGGGAGGAGGGGGAGTGCAGGAGCATCCCCAGCTCTGCCTCCAACCCGCAGACACGGAAACACACCGACGTTTTGATCCACGGGGAGATTTAAAAATTACTGCACCTTCCCGCCGTCCCTCAGAGCGGGCAGGGGCACGGCGAGGCCACCCGGGCCCGGCTGACAGCAGCCTGCTCGCCCGGCGTCCGCCCTGCCGGGAGCCAGTGCCGGGAAACAATATCGGATCCGCAAACAATGCTGGGAGCCAGGAGGCCCTTCCCGGCTCCTGCGCCAGCGAGGCGGAAAGCACCTGCCCGAGACAGGCCGTACCTGGGCAGGGACACGGCAGCTCCCCGGGGCGGGTGGCCGTGGGCAGCCTCGGCCTTCCCCGCGGGCAGCGAAGGCGCTCGGAGCTGGCGAGGTTTTGGGTTTTGGGGCCGTCGTTTGTGCCCATCACAGCTCCGCTCACCCCAGCAGCGGGCACGGAGCGAGGGGGGACACAGAGCGTGTCCAGTGCCAGACCCCCCCGGAGGGGAAATGCCCTAACCCAGACCCCGAAACTCAAACAAATCAAACCTGAACGCCCCGAAACAACCCTTCAGCAGGCAGCAGGGCAGCTTAGGGCGGTGCTGCGCGGGAGGGTGCGGAGGCCATTCCTTCTGCCCCGGCGGAGAGCAGAAATGTCACCGTCACCGGCGGAGCCCCGCGGGGCGATGCTGCGGCCGCTCCCGGGGCAATGAGGCAGGTGGGCACACAGGGCTCCCTCCAGCGCAGCCCCCGGCGGCTCCCCGGGATGGCTCGGTCACTGCAGCACCTTTATTTTTTTCTTTGTTTCTGTGTTCTTTGACGTTGTTCTAATTTTCTCCCTACCAATACAGGTGCTTCATGAGGGCCGCTCCCATGACTGTGTGCTCCTTCCCCTCTCCAGGATCCACATCTGGGGGTCCCTGCAGCCCCCCGAACAGCTGCTGGGGACCAGCCCTGCGGCGCTGCTAGGCCCCTGCCTGCAGCGGCGAGCGGCGGGGCGGTGCTGCCCGTGCCCGGGAGCGCTGCGGGCTGCGAGAAACCCCCGCGGGCTCCGCGGCGGCGGCACCCCTACCCTGCTCCCACCCAGGAACACGAACACCCACGGATGCTGATCCCTCCTGGGGATGGGGATAACGGGGGAGAAGAGTGGGGCAACCGCACCGGGGCTCGATTCGTCGTGGGAGGGGACGCGAGCATCCGCGGGGGGAAGGGAGAGGACACGGACACGNAGGAGCGGCGGGGCGGGGCCGCGGGGGCGGGGCCAAACCGGGAGGGCGGGGTCAGCAAGAAGGGGCGGGGCTCCGCTCGGTTTGGCCACACCCCCTCCGCCAAGCCCCGCCCCCGCGGGGCCGCTCCGGCGTCACCGAGCCCGGGATGCTCCGAGCGCTGCAGCGCCCGGGGACATCCCAGAGCCCCTCCCAGGGCCCGAGGGGGCTCCAGAGGGCTGGAGAGGGACTGGGGACAGGGGTCTGGAGTTCCAGGACACAGAGGAATGGCTTCCCGCTGCCGGAGGGCAGGGCTGGATGGGATATTGGGAAGGAATCGTTCCCTGCGAGAGTGGAAAGTCCCTGACACAGCCTGGCCAGAGAAGCTGTGGCTGCCCCATCCCTGGAAACATTCAAAGCCAGGTTGGACAGGGCTCTGAGCCGCGTGGTCTAGTGGCAGGTGTCGCTGGCCATGGCAGGGGGGTTGGACTATCTGACCTTGAAAGGTCCCTTCCAACCCAGTGCAGTCTGTAATGATGTGTTGGGATCTGGTTACTCCCCAGTCCCACATGAATGGCACAGGCTGGGAATGAGGAGCTGGGGAATCTCACCTGTGGGTCATGCTGGGGGCAATGTTTGGGCTGATGGCTGGAGGTGTCTCACCCCTGCCTGCTCTGCAGCTGTGGCACCTGGCTGTGACTGCTGAGTCTGTCAAACCCCATCTGGCTTTGGACAGAGCCGAGCACTGCCAAACCATCCCCTCCCTTCCCTGTCAGAGCCCCGTCCCTGGGTCACTCCCTTGCAAAACCTCTTTCTATACCCTGGATTAGTCTCATATCTCCAGGCTTTGCTTTCCGACCCCCATGTCCCCTTCAGAGCACAAATGTCCCATCTGGCTGCAGGACTGTGGGTGCTTGGTGGAGATGCGCCTCCAGAGCCACAATCCCCAGAGATGCCACACAGACACCTCAGTTGTGCCAGCAGCCATGCCCAGCAGGGCTGCCAGGTTGTCCCTGTGTGCTGCAGAGCTCCCAGGCCACCTGAGGTTCTCCCCCAGGGAGCCAGGGGATGCTCTGCAAAATTCTGGCATCCAGTCTCTGGCCCCATGCTCTGGGCACAGACCTGAGGCCTTGGCAGGAGCACAGTGACACGATGCTGGGTGGGACCTGCTGTCCGGGATCCCGCTGGCCAACATGTGCTGCCCAGTTCTCAGGGCAGGGATTCCCGTGGCCGGTGCCGTGCTGCGTGGCTGGGCTCAGCCCCAGCCGACACGCTCACAGCCCTGTTAGAGCGTCGGTGGTGCCCTGGCAGGCTGTCAGCCCTCTCTGAGCCTGTCCAAGGAATGCTGAGAGTGAGCCACCATGGTGTGGCGTGATGGGGACGCCAGGCTTGGCTCTGGAAGGAATTGCCACCTGCCCGTGGCTGCCCCTGCCACCGTGGCTGAGCAGGAAGGTGCCGGACAGAGGGGGGTGACAGCATGGCATGGGGCCAGCCGTGTCATCTGCCCCCAGCAGAATAGTTACCTCTTAAATTTTCTTTATTCCTTAATTTCTTGGCCCTTTGCTCCTGTGAAAAGTGACTGTGAAAAAAAATATCCCTGTCTGGGCTTTTACTTCCCCAAGAAAATGCTGCTGCCATGGGTTAGGAATGGCACTCCCCAGTTTCGTGCCCCCTGCCCAAGATTCTCCCAAACCAGATGCTGCTCCCTCCCTCCCTCCCTCCCTCCCACTGCCTCCCTCCCACTGCCTCCGCCCTGCTCTGGGAATGGAGCTGAGAACTGGAGGCACAAAAAGGTGGGTTGAGATAAAAACCATTTACTGAAAACAGCACTTCTGTGAGGTCCTCAGCACTCCCCAGCATCACACTCAGCCATGGGGTAGGGGCACTACTTCTTCATGATTCTTTTATCCCTGGTGGTGCTGCTGGTCCTTTCAGCAAGCTCCACTGGTCCATATTGTGGTGTGGTCTCATCTATCAGTACCTGGAGTTGATGAAGGCTAAACACAGACACAGCTGGGACTCAGGGTACCCAGTCCTTCCCTGCCACAAGGATTCCTCCTCCTTCCTCTCTGCCCATAAGCTCCAGAGGTGCATTCCCAGCCCGGTACTAAAGCAGCTACACTTGGCAGGAACAGCCATGAACTCTCAGGTTTCCCTGGCAGTAGGAGATCAAAGGGGCAGCAGATTGCTCTGGCTCACCCCTGCCCTGGGAGTTGTGGGTAAAAAGGGATGGAAAATTCCCATTTTATTTCCAAAGGAGCTGCTGATTTTGTAGGTGTCCTAAAATGTGGGTTTCTCACCTGGCCCTGCCTTGTTCATGTCCTCTGAGAGGATGTAGTGCAGCCTCACCTGAGTGGGATAAAGAATGTTGGATTCCCACCGGGAAATCTTGGCTCCATCAATCACAGGACATTAGTTTCCACAATTTTTCCTCAGTAGGATTCTTACAGAGTTTTGCTTGTAAAGTAATCCCAACCCAGCACTGGGCTGAGGTCCGGGGAGGACACATTTCCCTGTGTCTGTGGCTGGATCTCCCTGCACACACTGAGCAAAACATCCATTCCCACCCCTTTATTTACAACCACCAGGTACCACCGTCTCGGCTCCACGTGCTGAGAGTCCCTGAACCCTTCCTGAAGGCACATCATGAACCACATCCATCTGCTCTCCCACCCACCCTCCTGCCCATTGCTGTTTCACGTGTGGAGTCCTATTCCCAGGATTAACTTCAGCTCCAGAAACTATAAAGATCAGTCCAGTGGCAATGGTTTTCCTACTCATACATATTTTATTGCATTAAGGGAAAGACATCCGGCTCTGCAGTGTCTGCAAGTCGAGCCCAGACAAGATTATCCAGCACTTACCAGGAGTGCAAACAGCTGAGCATTACTGCTGTGCTTTGCAGTGTTTGCAGCCTCAGAAAGGGCTCTGCTTGGCAATAAAAGCTCTTTCCAGGGACAAAGCCCTCATGCAGCTAAATGATTAAAGGAAAAGGGCTTACCGAGGGCATTGGCACACCAAGGCAATGTGTGGACAGCCAGCACTGTTTATCCATCTGGGCAGTATTTATTTCTTACAGAAAGAGTTCCCAGAATTACTTATTGGGAGAAATCCTGTGGCCAAACAATTAGCAGTGTTAAAGCATCCCCTCCTAGTCTATCCCAAGGATGCTATGTGCCATCCTTCTGCCACCCCTCTGGGAGGATGAGGAGCTGTTCTGTTCCACGCTGGTACCCGGCTTTAGGGATGGGATGAGATCCACCTCATCCATCCGGGCTGTACCTGCAGAGCTGAGCTCTCTGGAGCTGGCACGGTGAGTCTGAGCCAGCAGTTTTCAGTCACAGAGGGAGAGGATGCTGTGCACGAGGGACCCAGCCCCTGGCACCCCCAGGCAGTGAGAGGTCTGAGTGTTGGATGGGCTGGTGAGGGGGAGCGAGAAGCTGCCAGTTGTGCCCCCACCAGCACTGCCTGACCAGCACCCCCAGGCTCTCCCCTGTGTCAGGTCACTGGGAGACCTGTCCCTGCTGCTGGGGCGTGGGGGTCGCTCAGTGTCCCTCAGGTCACTCAGCTGCACCCTCAGTGACATCTCTAACATTGGAGGACACAGCAGGACCGTACTCTGGGCATGCACAGGACATGAACAGGGCTCTCCTGGTGGTCCCAGGACTGTACTCTGGGCATGCACAGGGCTCTCCTGGTGGTCCCAGGACCGTACTCTGGGCATGCACAGGGCTCTCCTGGTGGTCCCAGGCACTGCTGAACAAAAGCAGACGCAGTAGTAGGAGAAGATCAGGGAACAGACACAGCAGCTCCTCTCCTCCCTCCAGGTTTCCTGGCCTACCAGTGCAGATTGCTCTAAAGATCCCACAAAACACAACAGGTCAGACCCCACCTGAACAGCTGCCGCCCTTCAGGGGCACAAATTGTGTTTACACCTTTAGTGAAGATACAGAAAGGTGTCCTGCTTGCCCTCTCCACCACAGATTGTGGGAGCAGATGTCAAAAAAATAAATAATCTTTAAATGTTACAGATAAAGTGCCTGCTGGCTAATACCGCACTGGGGATGTCAGCCTCATGCTCACACTGAGAAAACAACATAAGGCAGGTACCTCTGAGAGTCTGGAGGACGAGAATGGCATCCAAAGGTGTCTGTGGTTCCATCAGGCTTGAGAGTGGCAAGAGAAAGCAGAGACCCCAGCCTGCAGGAAAGACTCTGGGTGTAATGAGAAACTGGAGCCTAGGGATAAACGAAGATGAGATACAGAAGATTCTGAGTGTGAAACTAAAACTACTGAGTTTGGAGAAGGAGCAGGCCAGGAACCTGTGAAGAGCAAGCCTGTAAGGACCTACTGGTGCTGACAGAGCTGTCACCAGGTCGTTGCAGAGAGCAGGGTGGGAATGTCTGCCAGGAGCGAAGAGAAGGTGGGTGCCAGGCTGAGAGCACCCTCAAACAACATCCCAAGTGCCCTCCGAGAGGAGGGGCAAAGGTGCTTTTGAAGGGGTGAAGGTGCTGTAGTCACCTGTCTGCAGTGGCCATCCCAGTTACCCTTGGATACAAGGACAACATAACCAGCATAAAGTGAGCTGATGGGGTGGTTTTATTTGTACCTGTTCCTTTTGGTTGTTTTTAGAAGAGCTATTTGGGAAAATAACTTCAGCTCCAGTAGGCATGAGTCAATGCCATTTGGCGTAAATGTGAAGATCAATAGGGGCAGATTGGTGGCTGTTGCTGAGAACAAGCACAAATCAGAAGTGAGGCGAGCTGGTTCCTGCAGCTGGGCAGGTTTGGGAAGTCGAGCATGCAAACAGAAAAGAGAAAGAAAAGGCACAAAAAAAATCCCTTCTAAGCACAACGGAGAGGCTGGTGGAACGGAGCTTCTCCCCTAGCAAACAAGCACCATGCAGACACCAAGGAGGGACTGGAAAAAGTGGAATGTGTGCAAGGGAAGAAAAGAGCCTGTGCTGGAAGATGAAGGAGTGCAGGGAGCCTGTGAGAACTGCTTGCAGAGTTACATGGGATAAGTATTCACCCTGCAGCCAGGTAGCTGGGGACAGACAGTCCTGCTGTGCCCTCAGTACAGCACCCTGGAGGTCAGACATCTCCTGCTCCCAGTGTTCCAGGAGGACAATGACAATTTATGGCCAGCAACAACATGAGGGCACTGGGACAGCAGCACCAGGGAGGGAAGAGAGTCTTCAGAGATTTGCTGAGGGAGAGAAATGTGGCTGCACCTGGATTCAGGAAGAATGAACGTTGTGTCTTCAGCAGTGAGGGTGTGAAGCGGTTTTGTGATGAGGGAGATGAGGAATCCAACTCCAGACATTTGCAAGGCTTCAGGGGAAAGAAAAAAAGCTTGGTGGGCACAGGAGCTCTGGGGCTGCAGAGCCATCTGCCTGCCTGCAGGATCCTTGACTGGAGAGCCACGGTCTGGTCAGCACAGGGGAATCTTGAGCCACCAGCATGGCACAGGATACCAAACTGGCCATGGGGACAGAGGGTTCCAGTCTGTGTGGGAAAACACTGATGTTGATGTCAGTGAGACCTTTCTGTGCATAGCACAGGGAGCCCACTTGAGGAGGAAGCTGAGCTGGGCTGTCAGGATACCTGAAGAGGAGAGAGTCCATTGGAGAACATAAGGTGCGACATGATGAGCCTGGAGAAGCGAATCCCAGCCAGGAGATGGCTGCAGCACCAGGGAGGAGAGCTCTTGGCTCGAGCATGCTGCTGTAGACCACACTGGAGGGGCAAGCCTGCAAGAGCTAGCAGCTGAAACCCAGTGCCAAAAATTACTTTGACCCAGGAATCAGCTCCTTAGACTTAATGCACCAGGGTTTGGACAGGGTTTGGGACATCAGTGTGCTTTCAATATACTCCTGGGTGTATATTGAAAGGGGAAAGGCTCTTCTGGGCTCACAACCACCAGGTCCCATGGCCAGTGGCACTTGGGGAACTCTGGGGTCTCACACATCTCTCTCTTCCCAGGAGATTTGGGGTCCAAAGTGCTTTGGGACAAATACAGGAGGTGTTTGGGTTCCTAAATCCATTTGTCATCCCTGAAAACTTTTCCCTTTACCTAAAATAAACCTCTTCTAAGTACAATTCTGTGTTCACAGAACCTATGAGTGGATTTAATGAAGCAGAGATGGAAAACTACGTGGCTGGCCCACTGGGAGGGTATCTCACAGACAGACCTGGCACAAGACCCCTGGGGAGGGCACCCACCCATCCCCAGCTCCCTCCCCTGCACCCTGCGACCTCTCCGTAACCAAGGGCACCCCAAAGAGCTGCTGTCCCCAGGACAGCACCACAGTCTGGGCTACCAGGACTCCAGGCTGGGCTCTCTGGCACCAGCTGCCTTACTTGGAGGGCGCAGAGGGATGAGGCACAGCAGACCATGGGTCCCCCCCAGCAAAACTCCCATGAGCCAGGGCAGGAGAAAATGTCAGAGGTGCTGTGTGAGTGGGATGCAAGTGGCATCTTAATTTCATTTTCCGATAACTGTAGGGCTTTGCAATTACATCTGCTGATCTGATAGTCATTAGGGAATGATCAGCCAGTCATTGGCAGGGCCTGTTTGCCTTTCCGCTAATTAAATTGCATTTGATTTGCAATCAAATCTAATGAGTCAAGTGAGCTTGAGGTAGGCTCAAGTGAAGCACAGGCCAGCTCCACAGCCTTGCAGTGCACGGAGAGCCACATCCCAGGAACACTGCCAGGAACCACCCTGAGGGACAGGGGAAGGAGGTGATGTTTTAAATGGCTACCTAGAAACAGAGACTAGACAGGAATAAAGGAATAAAGGAGGGATTGATTGGAAAGGCCTTCAGAGGTCACACTCTGGGCTCCAGAGGCTCCTGCCTCAGTGCATCCCAACATGGACAATGACAGCTCCCGAGTTCTTCCCACTTTGATATCAGCATCAATTGCCCAAGCAGAAGCCAGGCAAGGATGGAATTTGCCCAAGCTTGCCCCCCTCTCCCCAAGATGAAGGTTTGCAGTTGTTGGGCCCAGGAGGGTCTGGGTGTCCTTGGAGAGCAAGCTGGAGAGGCTTTGTTATGTCAGTGTGAGCATGAGAGAACAGCACTGAACGAGCTCCAGGGAACTGCAGAGTGACACTGGGCACTGCAGGGCTGGGAACAGAGAAAAGTTAAACCCTAAGGCATCAGAGGGATGCGTCTGCAGTGAGCAGGGCCAGGTTTGTGGCAGAGCAGGGCTCCTGCCGTGCTGTGACCTGCGAGGCTGCAGGCTTTGAGATGTGCACCAGTACCTTGGGCTGGCATGGCCAAGCTTTGGTAGTGGGGGACCTGCAGGGGTGGCTTCTCTGAGAAGCTGCCAGAAGCTTCCTCCACGTCCAGCAGAGCCAATCCCTGGTGGCTCCAAAGTGGACATGCCCCTGGCCAAGGCTGGGCCAATTAGGAGTGGTGGTAATGCCTCTGAGATTACAAATTTAAGAAAAAGGGAAAAATAAAGGTTCTTGTAATTGTGGCCAGATAAGACCAGGGTGAGAATATGCGTAAGGAAAGCTCTGCAGACACCAAGGGATTTTTGGGATGGCCAAGAGCCCACATGTCCTGAGCCAGCAGTGGGACCTGGCTCAGAGGCTGAAATTAAAGTGTCGCCCTTGTGCCAGCTGGTGCTGCTCTTACAACCTGAGGTGATCCCAAACCGTCGCATTTTATTTTTAAAAAAAGAAAAAATGAAAAGTCAAGAGGATTAACTATCACATATGGCACAGAGATTGTCTGGAAAGACCAGCTTAGCTTCCCTCTGAGCGCTTAAGCTGATATTAGCAAATACAAACCCTAAACAACATAGGGAAGCCTAAAAGGAACCCAGTGCAATTGTATCAATTTAAGAATCTGATTAGAAATAGCATAAATATTCTTTAACTTATTGAAGGCAGCTGAAGGCAACAATGTAAGAAAAACAATGAAGACACCAGAATTTGCTTCCTTGCTCCTCTGCTCTGAGAAATGACGTCAGGAGGGAAAATCTTGTGGCTCTGAAACTGCCCTCCCTTGGGCAAGCTCAGCCAGGATCACTCCTGGCTGTTCACCACCCACAGCCCCCAGGACGACCACAGGAGGGACCACACACCCCAGCACCCCAGGTTCTCCCCAGACAGCCACACCAAGATCTGGGGAGGGTTTCTGTTTATTTGGCAAACAGCAGGGACTGTGTGCTGCAGGAGCAGGGGCTGTGTCTGAGTCTTGGAAGAGGGAGGGTGGAGCAGCAGCCTGGAGCTTCAGAGCACGGGTCTTGCATTGCTTGGCAGGAGCATCCACGAGCCAGTCCCCACGTCCTGGAAAACAGGCAGGAGGGCTGAGCGAGGCCAGGGGACCAGTGGGACCCCTGTTAGGATCAGAGCATTCTCCTCCAGCTCCCCCCAGATTTGTGGGGTGAGGCACCTCCAGCAAGGTCACCCCTACAGCTGTGTGTGCGTCACCCTACGTGGTGGGAAGGCACAGGCCAGAGGGGCCAACAGCAAACATGTTTTGCATGGTGAGACACCAACCCACTCTGGCCAGGTTCTGGCCAGCCCACAAGCCCAGGGACCCTTTGGCAGGAGCCACTGTCCTGGCCCTCGCTGCTCCAAGGGCTGTGCCGCTGTTCCTCTGGTGGTTTCAGCTCAAGTGCCCATGTTCAGTGCCAGGCACTTCCCCTGGGGGCCTCTGGGCACTTCCCCTGGGGGCCTCTGGGCACTTCTCCTGGGGGTTCCCACTGCAGAGCAGCATCCCAGGGAATGGTCCTCCCTGCAACTTGTGCAAGCTCCAGCTCAAGTTCAAACAGCTCAACCCCAGAGGAATTCAAAGAGATCTTGGTGGCCCTTGCTGGGGCCCCAGGAGGGACAGTTTCCAGGAGAGGACATTGCAAACACCATGTCGCATTGCGGCAACTCACCTACGGTTCACCGAGTCTGCATTCCTCTGTGGAAGCAAAGAGAAAGCCTGAGTCCGGCACTGTGGTCTGAACAGTCCCATTAGCACCCAAAATAGACTACTCAGAAGAAACTCGTGGGTTTCTCCTTGCTCAGTGTGCCCAGCCAGAGCAGCTCTGGCTGCCAGCGCTCCCTCCTGCCAGCTCAGGCCACCAAGTGGTGATGGGCTGTGCTGGTCCCTGCCTGCACGTCCCTGTCCTGGCCCTGGGCCGTGCTCACCCTGCCTGGGTAGGATCCAGACCATCTCGTCGGTGAAGCTGTTCTCCTTGGAAAGCTTCCTGAACAGCGATTCGACTTCGGATGTCACCGACTGGGTTCTGCCTAAAAGACAAAGACCTGAGTTAGCTCCAGTTAGCTCCAGGCTAAGCCAGACCCTGCATCTCCTGGGAAGCTGGTGACTGTGTCCAGCCGAGGGACGGACTGGCGGGTTCTGCCATGCTGCAGCCCCTGGGAGAAGGCTGGAGGTGCTGGCAGAGGTCCTGGAGAGCAGTGGTGGCCAGGCACATGACACACCCAGGGAACAAGACGAGCCAGAGGTCCTGACACCAGCACAGTGACTCCTCTCTTCGTTCCTGTCCCCACTGATTCTGTTGCCCCTTTGCAGCATGACCCCCACCCCATTTCACCAAGCAACTCACCCAAGGCCATGGACTTGCAGCACAGTGGAGGAGCCTGAGCCCCAGCCTCCCCTGCCACCCCAAACCACTGCCCCTTCCCTGCCACACAGGGAACACACGGCAGCCCCTGCCTCACTCCTGCCCCTCATCCAGGGCAGGAGAGAAGAGGGAGACCCCCTATCCCCTGTCCCCTGGCCTTGCAGGACCCTCAGAAGCGTCTGACCCCTCTGAACAGTTCCCCACACGCACTGTAAAGTCTCAGCATGCGCAACGTCTTCCCATCCTTCTTCCTGGTGGCAAGGACAATCATGTAGGAGCTGTTGTCGGTATCCAGCAGCTTCACCGTCTTATCGCCTCTGTCTGCAGGAGGGCGAGCAGGAAAATCAGTTACCTCCTCCTGGAAGCCCCCACGCTGCACAGGGGCCGTAGGAGCAGGGAGCCCACCAAGCCTGTCTGCCCTCGGAGTCTCCCCGTCCTGGTTTTCTCTCTTGCTAAGGCTCCTCTGAAAGCCTGGGGGAGCCCACAGACCACAGCAGAGCAGAGGGATGGGGAGGTGAGGGCAGAAAGGGCTGTGGATGGTCAGTGCAGGCTGTTGGACAGCGTCAGACTGATCCTTGGGCTGGGAATGGTGGAAAACCACTCCTGCTCCAATCCCTGGGAACATCCACCCACAGCCTCTGCAGAACGAACCCACTTTTCCCCAGGGTTTAAGCTTGGTCTGAATGTGTTTATCGCAGAGAGAGGGATTGGGGGACTCTGCCGTGCTGCTGGGCCACCAGTCCTGGGGTGCAGCTGGCACCTGGACACAGAGGGATGTCCCACCCAGGACAGGTCATGTCCCCAGCAACAGCCAGCTGCTTCAGACAGGGATGGTGGGACCTGCTTCCACCCTGCCCCAAGAGTCAGGCACCCCCACTCACCGGAGCTGTGGTATTCATCCGGGTTGCCTGTTGGCTTGTAGATCGACTCAAATTTCATACATTCCTTGGGGCTGAAAAAGAGTGAAGGATGCTCCAGCTCAGGTGAAGTGATCCCTTTTCCCCTCCCCTGTTCCAGGGTCACTATCCCAGACGTGGGACTTGCTGTTTGGAGAGGGGATGGGCAGGAGGGGACAGACACCACCCTTGGAACAATGGGTACCTGGGCTGGCAGGGGACAGTGCTGGTGCCTGGGGGTTATCCATGCCCTCACTCATGCTCTAAGCTTCTGGGATGAGGCTGGTTCTGCTGGGAAAGTTCTAATTGTAGGGTCTCGTCCCACCCTCTGTGGTGGCACTGGTCCTCCCTGAGCCTGTCCTAGAGAGGGGGTGCCCACAGCTGTCCCAAGTCCCTGGTGGTCCTGCCTCAGCCCCTGCCCAGGTCTTTGGTGAGGGCACTCAGGTGGAGATGCACCAGTGAAGGTCCAGGGAGGAGGTTGGTAGCGAAGCCTGTGGAGAAAAGCATGTGGTACTTACGTGAGAATTGCAAAGGAGATGTTCAGGTCACCGTTCTTCAGGACCTCAATGTTGGCCATCGCCATCTTCAGATGGTCCTTATTTCGGAGGTAGGCTTCGGAGTCAGAGGCCATAGCAGTGATGTACCATATCCCTGCAACCTGGCAGTGAGAGCAGGCTGTGAGTCCAGAGGAGCAGTCGAGAGAGTTCCCTCCTCAGGGACCAAGCCAGGACATCCTCAGTCCATGGAACACCCACATCCCAAACAGGCAACAAAATTCCCTCAGGGACACCTATGCAGGAGCTGAGTGACTGTCCTCACCTGGGTGTGACAGCAAAGCAATTGTGGCTGTAGAGATCCAGCACCAAAACACCTCTACCCTGATAGTCCTTCTTACTCTGCTGGTGACCTGACTTCCCTTCCCTTCCCTTCCCTTCCCTTCCCTTCCCTTCCCTCACCTTTCCCTCGTCCCTCTCCGCAGCTCTCAGGACCGCAGCCCGCACTGGCAGCAAGCAGAGCAGGGCAAGGCCCAGACTCAGCCCCAAGGTCCTCATCTCGCCTCAGCTCCTCTGGCTTCAGCAGTGGCATGGGGAGTGGTGCCGGGGCTGTGGATTTATAGCTCCGTGCTCGCCCCTCCGCCCCCGCTGGAGCCGTGCCGAGCCCCGCGGGAGCGCTCCGGGGCTGGGCTTGGGCAATGCGGTGGCCTCGGAGGGCAGGGATCAGCCCGGGGTGAGCAAACCCCTGGGGCACAGGGCGGGCCGCGCCTGCAGCCCCGAAGCAGGGTTACAGGAACTGTTGCACCACCGCTGAAATTGGGGATTTCCCCGGTTCTTTGGGTCGCTTGTGAAAGCACAAAGCGAACCGTTGTTCTCCAACGAGCTGCCGGAGCGCTGCCAGGAGGAGCGGGAACTTCTTCCCGGCAGAGGCCCCGGGGCAGCCCCGGTGCCCGGCTCACCGAGGCTCTCGCTGACCGGTTCTTCTGGCCGGGCTGAAACCTGTCCCGGGATGCTGCTGGGATCGTGCCCAAATCCCGCCCCTGGCCGGCACAGCCCGACCCGCGGTGCCTGCACCGGGCACTCGGGCTCTGCCGAGCAAGAAGGGCTTCGTGTCACTGTGGGACTGTGTCCCTCCTTCCCAGAGTGTGATGTCCCTTGTGGCCTGGCTCTGCCGGGCTTCTGGCTCTGCCCACGCCTGCCTGGGCACTGAGGGACCCCGGGCAGGGAGGCAGTGAGGGGAACGCAGAGGTTGCCTTTGTCTGCAGGAGGTGAAAGGGCATGAAAACTGCTCTTGGGGCTCGGGGCAGCACGGCCTTACTTTGGTCAGATGGGGACCGAGGGGGGTGGCAGACGGGCATGGGGGTCCCAGTCCTGCCACAGGCAGCCCTGGTGCCACCCCACTCCCAGACAGGTGGCTGGGGAAGGACTGAGCAGGGAATGGCGTTTCCTGGGGTGTCCCTGCAGGCAGCACTGACTGCTTAACCCTGTCTGCCCAGAGTAGTGATCACCCAGCTGGGCTGTGCCAGCCCCATTCTTGCCTGGCTCCATTCTTCCCTGCCCTGACAGCTGCTGCCCTGCACCTTCCCCATCCTCTGCTCCCCATCCTCCCCACGCTGGGCACAGCAAACATGGCATCAAGGGAGCTCCCTAACACCCGTGCGGGGGCTGGCAGGAAGGGTCAGCTCCAGGACTGTTGGGCTCAGCGTGCCTGGGGGCCCTGGCAGCACCCTGCTCCCACCAACAAAGCACTGAGCTCCAGGGTAGCTTCTGCATCTATTTATTTAGGAGGCTGGGGGTGATCTGGGTGTGGAGCAGGGTGGGTCTGGCAGAGCCTGGACAGGGAGGATGGGAAGGAGCACCACGGAGTGGGGAGCAGAGCCCATCATCCACGGGGTTTGGAGAACACGTGGCCCTTCAGCTGCAGAGGCAGGACAGGCAGAGGACTGCTCAGAGCAGGGCAAAGCCAACGTGACAGAGCCCCGAGGCAGGTGGGGGATCCCCCAGGGGTTGCGAGTCCCTGCTCAGCCATGCTCGAGGGGAGTCACAGCTTCCCCTGGCCACGCTCACCTGATGTCCCCGGTGCATTGATCTGTTGGAAAGCAGAGAGGGGTGAGTGTGCCATTGGCAGCACCCTGAGCCCCCATGCAGAGCCCCCAAGCAAAGGGGCTGTAGCTGCCCCCCTGTGCCCTCAGGCCACTCACCTGACTTGGGCAGGATGGTCAGCATGTCCTCGGTCAGGCCCACGGTGGGCATGAGCTCCATGAACTTGTGCAGGAGCTGGGGGCTCACGTCCTGCTCCCTTGCTGCAGCCACACAACCAAAGTGGGGGCTGGTGAGTGCAAGGGATCCCAGCAGCCAGCCCCACACTGGGGGTCCAGCTACTGCAGGGCAGCATCGGGACCCCAGGGAAGGGCTGAGGTGAAGCCATGAACATGCAGGGTGGACACCAGGCAACCCACAGCTGCCCTGGGCTGGCAGCAAAGGGGCAGAAGCCCCTTGGGATCAGTGACCCATTTGCTTGGGCTGGTATGGGGTGGCTGTCAGGGTTGGGTTTCTGCAGCTGGGCTGGCACACTGCACAGGGCTCTGGTTCAACCTGCAACCAGCTGGAGATACGTTTAGTGCAAGGTTTCATTCACCCCAAAATGAACTCCCTAGGTGATGGACATGGGGTGCTGCTGTTGGTGGCCCTGGGTAGTGGAGGGGAGCCCAGCCCCTGCCTGCTGCCAGTGCCCCCATCCCTTCCCGGGAGCCAGGTCCCTGCTCCCACCACGCACTGAGGAGCTGCAGTGCCATGCTGGACTCGGTCTCGCTGTGCTGGGCCTCGTGCAGGACAGCGTAGTGGCTGTAGTCTGTGTCCATCACATGCAGATCCCTCTTCTCTTGTGCTCCTAAAGGACCCCAGAGGCGACCGGTTGGGCAACGTGGTACAGTCCTCAGATTTGCCTGAGGGGGGTTTGAGGAGGGAACCCCTCCCTGTGCAATGTGGAGGAGCCAGGTGCCCACCCACCCATGACCTCTTGCTGAGCCGTGAAGGCAGAGGGGCCAAGCCCACCTCCCGCTGCTCCTGAGGCACGGGGGCTGGGGGTGCCCACCCTCTGTTTCAGGGTACCCATGGCTCCAAAGCCCCTGCCCACACATACCCACGTAGTGCCCCGTCTGCCCGCTCTGCTGGAAGAGCAGCTCAAACTTCTGGCATTTGTCCGGCCTGGAAAAGGAACATGAAAAAGACAAAGGTGGACAAGGCGTGGGAGGGCAGTGGGGTGGTGGGCACAGGGGGAGCCCAGCCTGCCCAGGGGGATGCACCCGGGGCAGTGGGTCTGGGGGAGGTGCCGTGGTGGGGAGGGGAACACGGCAAGCAGGATGGACACTTACAGGGGCCAGACCAGCTTCAGGGCCAGGTCCCCTTCTGGCGTGAAGCTGATGATGGCCATGGATGACTTCATCCCATCCTTCATCTTCATGAAGATGGAGCAGTTGGAAGCGATGGCTGTGACGTGCCACATCCCTGCGAACTGCACTGGGACATCACCAGTGGGATTTGGAAAAGCTGTGGGGGGACCTGCACCTGCCAGGGGGACCTGCCCCCTCCATGGGGGCCCTGGCAGCTCCCTGCAGAAATCTGCCAACCTGCAGTGGACCTGCTGCTGTCTCTGGGGATCTGCCATGGGAAACCTGCCAGCCCGTGGTGGCAGACCTGCCACCCTCAGTAGGGACCAGCCAGGCAAACACACAGACCTGCCACCTTCCTGTGTGCAGAACAGCCTGTCCTGCCCCACAACTGCAGTACAGGTGCAGCACCTGGTCCATGCTGCCTGGGGAGGTGCCACACGCTCGGGAACATCGTGGCCCCGCATGTTGGTGTCCCTGCAGTGGGCTGGCGCTGGACACAGCAGCCAGGACTAACCTGGTTTTGCACAGGCACTCCTGGAAGCTGCCCTGGAGTTGGCTCAGGGACAGGGCTGGCAGGTGCCTGGGGGAGCAGCACAAGCCCCCTGCCCCAGCCAGCCCCTCCAGCCCAGGCAGGATGTGCCAGGCAGCACCCTGTGCAGTTACCTTCTCGGTGTCCAAGTCCGGCTGCATGGGGACCTGTGCCCCTGCCCGCAGCAGGCAGAGCAGGGCCAGCACCAGGCCGAGCAGTGCTGCTGCCATCCTCGCTCCGGAGTGGATGCGGGCAGGACAGGCTGCACCCACCTTTATAGCCCCCACTGCTGGCAGCGCTCCTGCCCACGCCAGCTTTATGCAACAGCTTACACAAGAGCAGGGATAACGTGAGCCCAGCTTAGGTGACAGCGCTGGCCCTGGTCCCCTGAGATGCCCAGTCCCAGATGAATGCAGCCTTGTGTGAGACCCAGCCCAGAGCACGCCAGGACCAAGGGCTGCCCCTGCCCGCTCTGTGTCTAGGGGGAGCGTGAGCTGCAGCCCCAGCACCCTCCTGGCTGCTCCCTTTGGTTGTAGGGTCTGTCGGTGATGGGATGGATCCTGCCTCAGGATGCTCAGTGCCACAGAATGGTTGTGCTGGTGCTCTGCCCCACAGCCCAGTGCCCTCGGAACGGGTGGTGGCTTCTTAGGCTGGTGGCAGCAGGCTCAGACCCCACTGCTGGAGAGGGTCCAGGTTCATGGGATGGAGTCCACGGGGTGGCCAGGATCGAGCCACACCCAGAGCTCACAGACATCCTTCAGCTTCATGTCCATCCTTCCCCAAACTTCTGGAGACCCCCTGATTTCCCTGTTCCCATGCTGCCAGCCTGCTCTCCAGCAGGGAAACCAAGGCAGGGAGGCTGGGGGAGCCCAGGGTGCCCATGGGGCAGAGGGGGAGCAGATGCCCCAGTGGGCCCTAGCCTTGGGGACCCCTTTTTCAGGGACAGGGCAGGTTCAGTGGCCAGGCAGCACCATGGGGCAGGGCTGTGAGTACACAGGGGGTCTCAGCCCAGCAGCTCCATGGCGAGGAGCTGGGGTCAGCCCTGACCCCCAACCCCAGTCCCAACCCCACTGGCCATGCTTCCCCCTCCCCATCTCCTCATTGGGGCGGCCCCACAACAATCCAGCAGGCAAGGTCTGTTTTTTTATGGGCTTTAATTGGGACAGGGATACAGGTGTGGGCTGTGAAGCCAGGGAGCGAAGGCTGCTGCGGTGCTGGGGGGACACGAGGGGTCAGATGGGGCAGGGTGGTCACCAGCCTGTGGTGCTGTTGGGGCTCCGGCTGGCAGCAGCTGGTGGGTCCACCTGGAAAAGATGGGGCTGAGCTGTGGGAGACCAGGTGACACTCAGGGGGACATGGGCTTGGGCCAGCACCCCACAGGGCTGGGTGGGGGATCCCCAGTAGGTGTGAGGAGAGGAGCAGCCTGGGGAAGGGTTGTGGAGGGGCTGGGGGCTCTGTGGGGTGAAGCAGCTTTAAGCACCCCCGTACCCCCCCACAGGGCTGCTCTGAGCCCCAGCCAAGGCAGGACTCACCTAAGCAGCATCTGCCATGCATTTGTCTGTAGGAGGAAGAAACAGGGAGATCAGTTCCTCTGGGGGCTGTGGGACCTCAGCCCCCCTGAGGGATCCTGAATAGGGGCACCCCATGGCAGGGACAAGCCAGGAGGGTCTCCTCCCTCTCAGTCCCCCCGGATATCTCACCCTCCCTGTGCTCCCAGGCTCACCCGTCTGGGGCAGGATGAGGATCTCGTCGTCTGTCAGGCCCTGCTCCCTGCAGAACTGGGTGAACATCTCCAGGCGCTCGGGACTCAGCTCCTTTGTCCGGCCTGCAGCCAAGAGCAGGGTGAGAGGCAGCCCCCCCCGTACCCACCAGGGGCAAGGGCAGCCCAGCGAGGGGGTCCTGAGCCAGCCACCATCCCCCCAGGGGTCACCCCAGCTTGGGAAATGACCCTAACTCTGCCCTTCTCCCATGGGAAAGGGAGACCCTGGGGGTGGGCAGCACGGGGGTCCTGGGGCAGACGTACTGTAGAGCAGCACCATGGTGGAGGAACCGCTGCTCTTGGAGATCTTGGTGGCCACCAAGGCGTACTCCTCGTAGTTGGTCTCCACCACATGAACATCGTTCTTGCTCCCCCAGCCTGTGGGGGTCAACGGGGCACGGCTCAGAGCCCTGAGCTCCGAATCAGCCCCAAAGCAGAGCTGTGAGCGTGTCTGGGGCTGCCCCGTGGGAGCTGGGCACTCACGTGGGCTGGTGTAGCTGAACCGCCCCGGCTGCTCTGTCTTGGTGTAAAGGCTGTTCCTTGTCACGCACTGGTCACCCCTGGGGAGCACAGCAGCAGGGGATGCACCAGTGCCCACCCCCAGCGCCCCCTCCCCGCTCGCCCCCTCCCCACGCCCCATACTTGGGGTAGGTGGAGGTAACTTCCAGGTTCCCCTCTGCGGTACTGGAGATGATGGTGGTGCACATCTTCATCAGGTGCCTCTTCTCCTTGAACCAGTCGGAGTTGGAGGCCAGGCCGATGCTGTACCATCTCCCCGTGAGCTGCACACAACCTCCACTCAGCCCCAGCTGGGCTCAGACCCTGTCTCACCCCTCAGCCCCCACCAGCCCAGGCCATGTCTCTCCCCCCTAGCAGCCCATTCCCCACAGCAGAACAGCGTCCCAGGGCCCTCATTTCCCAGGGAGCTGCTACAGCTCTTGGCAAGCACAAAACCAGGAACAAGGAAATCCCTGTTCCATGAGACGTCCTTCACTGCTCTTGGGTGTTTCCTTCCTCTTCGGCCCAAGCCCAGGGAGTGTGACAGGACTGCCAGGCTCTGAGATGCCATTTCCACCCGTCTGGGGGTCTGAGGAGGGCTCAGGACACTGGGTCCAGCACAGCTCATTCCAGTCAGTGAATGGAGCCAGCAGTGTGGTGCCCCTCAGGGGAGCTGCCAGCCTTGGAGAGCAGCTGTGCCAGGATCACCCTTGTAGCACATCCCAGACCCTCGTCCTCCCTCCACCCCCATCACCTCCCTGGGGTGGCTGTGTCCCCCATGACCTTTCCAGGGGCAGAGGGGTGCAGGGGACACCCCAGCACGGCAGCCCTTGGTTTTTTGTGGCCCTGGGCTGGGGAATTTGTCGGGGAGGGGTTCCCATGGCCCATCTCTGTGCTGTCAGACTGAGATTGCTTTTCTCTCTCACCCCTGTGAGATCCCTGCACATCCACACCCACTCCACAGCACGGCAGCAGCTCACACCCATGCCTAACCCAGGGTCCTGCCCCTCAGGCTGCAGCCTGGATGCTGGATCCCCTCCAGAGCCACCAAACCCAGCTGCTGGGAGGTCCCCAGGATGGGGGGCTGCATGCGCACCAGTGCGAGCCTGGCCACCCATCCACCACCCCCTCCCCACATTTTCAGGGCAAGAATCCCCCGAAACACCCCAAACCTCCACAGAGGTGATGCCGGCTGGCCTGGGTCACCTTGTCCTGCTGGAAGTCAGCTTGGACAGGAATGCTGTCCTGGGCGTGCAGTGTCCCGAGCAGGGCCAGCCCCAGGACGCCGAGCAGTGTGGCCTGCATGGCTGAGCAGAGCTGAGCCGAGCTGGGAGCTGGAGGCAGAGCGCTGCGGTGCCGGAGAGTTTGTCGAACCCCTATTTATGGGCAGGCGTTGCGGGGGCCCCCGGGGAGCCAGCCCTGCCTCCCCCCGTGCCGTTATGCAAGCTGGAGCAGCGCAGAGCACTGAAGCCAAAGGGCGAGCGGGGGATCCTGCAAACGCTTCCCTCCTGTTGATTCGACATGTTTGCTGCAGGGTGCCAAACTGCTCTGCAGTGAAAACAGCCAGCGGCCAGCGCAGTGACCGCCCTGCCCCCAGCGCTGCTGGGCCGGGGAGCAGCCCAGGGACAGGGCCATCCACCCGGGCTGGCCCCACTCGGACACACAGCCCCCGCTCCGGGGCTCCGGTGAGCTGGAGGGAACGTCCAGGGCCTGCCAGCTCCCAACCCAACCCATGGCACTTGACACCTGCGTGTGCTCCTGCGGGACCTCCTGCTTTGCCTTGGCTCACGTCCCTGCATTGCCCAAGGAAGGCTCTCTGCTCCCCCAGCACCCTCGGGCTGTGTCCCACAGTGGTGCCGCTCTGGGGCACCCCAATGCCAAGCTGGGGAGCCCCGTGTTCAGCTCCCTGGGACCAGCACACAGCGGAATGGACCCCAGAACTTCACACGCCACCCGCCCCACCACCCCGCACCCTTTGCCAAGAGGGGCTGGAAACGCCCCCACCCTTGGTTTGGGGTCACCAGTAGGGTTTGGGGACCCCCGTGCAGGGTGAGGGCAGGGGGTGTCTGCTGGATGCCAGCAGCAACGCCCATGGCTCTGGCAGGGTTTGGGCAGGGCTCCGGCCCCGCGGAGTAGCCCTGCCAAGGTGCTTTACGTAAGGAGCATGTTTTCACAACAGCTGGTTTTCCCCTGGCAGCCCCCCCTGCACATTCCCTTCCCCGCGCCCCACTGCGAGGCCGCCCTGCCCCGCGCCCTGCCCGGCCCCGCGGATTTATGAAAACAAAACAAAAGCTGAGCCAGGCAGGACTGGACATCACGAGAGCCTGGCTGGGGCCCCGCATGCTGTGCTGGGGCTCAGTCTCCCCCAGAGCTCACTCGCAGGGTGCCGAGGGAGCTCTCTCCATCGGGCACAGAGGCGGAGAACACCCGGGCCTGTCACTGTCGCCTGGCACCGCGGCAGGAACACAAAGTCCCCCCTGCTGCCAGGCACCCCCAGCTCCCTGCCCAGGTGCCAGAAGGGTGTGCCCGATGGATACCCGGCTCTCCTGGAGGTGGCAAAGCTGGCAGCCAGCCCAAGGACCTGGGTGGCGAAGCTGGTGCCAGCTCAGGAGCACGGGAGCACTTGGAGGGCACAGAGGGACACCGACGGTGGCAGGGGCAGGAAGAGCAGGGCTGGGGGCAGGACGGGTATCTGGGCTGGGGATCCCCAGTGGACACAGACCCTTGGGCATAACCCGGGTGTTTGCACCCAGAGATGGTTTAGCCCCAAGGAGGGGTGTGGGGAATCCTTGGGGACCAGCCCAGCTCCCCTCCCCAAGGGGCTCTCCCCTTTCCCCCTATCCCCATGCCCAGTGCAGGCACTTCGGGGTGCAGGTGAAGCGAGCTGGACCCAGCAGAGCCCGGCTCTGGCAGGCTCGGGGGGAGGCCGGGCTGGACACAGCTGCCCCGCCCGTGGGTGGTGGGAACAAGGCCTGGCTCCGGGCACAGCACGTGGCTTCCCTTACATAATTCCCTGATAAACAACATGTGTGGCCAGTTCCCGCAAGGATTGCAAAATGCCGGTGCTGGGGGCAGAGGGCTGCGGGGGGATGGGCCCCCACCTGCCTGCCTGCCGCGGGGCTGCTCCCTGTCCCCTCCCGAAGCCAGTGGCGGTGGGCACCGCTCGCCTGGAACGCATGGCAGGGCGGCCTCGGCCACAGGGAGGAGGGGTCCGATGAGGGGCTGCACCCTTAACCCCGGGGTCTCCCCTAGTGCAAGACTCTCCAGGCCCCCCAGTCCCCTGCCTGTCCCCCTGAGAGGTGCTGGCTGTGCGGGCAGGGGTCCAGCACAGGCAGCAGCCCCCCGGGGAAGCAGCTCTGCAGCGCTGGGGCAGGGAACTGGTGTGCCCCGGCCCTGGAGGCACTGGGGAGGGCAAGCAGGACTGTGGGACTGAGAATTTCTCCCGTGGGGTCCCTGAGGGGTCTCCCAGCTTGTTGGGGGAGAAGGCAGGTGCTGTGCTTCCCCCAGTCCCCCCAAGTTCGTGCCCCCCGTGGCCCCAGGCACGGCGCTGCTCCCCTCGGGGCCGGTCCAGCTGGACCACGGGCACCACTTCATGGGAACCACCACAATTCCTGCCCCGCTGTCCCACGGCTGGGGAGGGCTCAGAGAGAAGATGGCAGGGGGGTGCACAGCCCCCAGCACCCCCCAGCACGCCCCAGCCAGGAGCACGGGTCCAAGGCACTGGCAGCCCATGGTGGAGGCAGTGCAGGCCCAACTGGGGCACACCAAGAGGTGACTGGCCTGGACACAGGCTCTTCTCTGAGCTTTTATTGGGGGCTGCTGGCTGCTGCAGGAGAGTGGGGCACAGAGCAGAGGGGGGACACAAGCTGGGGGGCACAGGACAGGGACAGACATGGCTGCCAGCACAGCTGGAGGGGCTGAGGAGCCCCAGGACTGGCTCCAAGCTATGGAGCAGCAGTGGGAGCTGATGAAAATGTGGCTCAGACCTGTGTGGCCATGGACAGCTGGCTGAGGTGAGTGCTGAGCTCTGGGACCTCCTGGCAACTCCGTCTGCACCTACAGCTTAGTTTCTGGAAGGAAGAGAAGTGCTGAGGGGCTGGGGGGGGGTGTCCAAGCCCAGCACCAGGGCTGCAGACCTACCTCTGCCTCCCCAAGCACTGATGACAAGTGATGGAGCTGTCCCCAGGGACCCCAGCCCTCGCCCCAGGGTGCCCCTGTGCCAGGACATCTCTTCCCAGAGCAGCCCTCACCCCAGGAGACACCAATACAGATCCATCAAGCCCAGTCTGACCCATGTGGGGGGTGAATGGGGTTTGCTTTGCCAGGATGCACCTGATGCCCATCCGGAGTGCCACACAAGGGCACAGACTGTTCTGGGGAATGTTCTGGCATGGCCTCTCCCGTGCCAGACCAGCCCTCCCACACTCCTGGGACAGGACCACATGGCCACGGTGCAGCGTGGATCTGGCCCAGTGTGCCCAGCCCACAGCCAGGACAGGGAGTGGTGCCCAGCGTGGGACCAAGCCTGGCACATGGGGACACCCAGTGCATCACCCAGAGCCCCCAACTCACCATCGAGGACGTGAAACTCATCTGCAGAGTCACAAAACCCTGCAAGAGACAGAGCCCAGGGCGTCACCTTACCTGGGACCTGGCACCCTCCAGCCCCTGCACCCCCGGGACACTGCAGGGCACGGCCCCCTCTTTGCAGCTCTGTCCCTGGGGTGGGTGGAGCATGGGGACAGACCCCACGGGCCTCCCCAGGGGCTGTGTGCCACCCACCGTAGGTGGGGAAGTAGTAGGTGACATCCTCGCTCAGACCCACAGCCCTGATGCGCTCCTCGAACTTGTCCACGACGGCGTCACTGACCTGGCTGGTCCGACCTGCACGTGGGGAGACACCAGCAGTGGCCTCAGGCCCCCCCTGGCCCTGCCCCAAAGCCCCCCATGTCCCTGCACAAGGCTCAGGGCCCAGGGGGCTTTCAGCTCAGAGAAATGGGCTCCCAGTTCTGACCCCTACCAGCTCCCCCACAGCATCTGGGGACAATTCTCCAGCTGGGGAGTGACCCCCATTGCCATGCTGGGTCCCCCAAAGCTTCAGCTGGCATCCCCTGAGTCCAGCACAGGTTTCCCACCCCTGTCCCTCACCTGCCACGAGGCCCCAAGCCCTGACTCACCATAGAGCTTAACAGAGATGCTGCGGCCCTTCTGGTAATAGAGGATGATGAAGCTGCTGGGGTCGGCCTCACCCACCACCACATCCACCTTGCTTTTCCTGTGGCCTGGGAAGGACGAGAGAATAGCCCAGTTAGTCCCAGTTAATCCTGGCTAGCCCCAGCATCATCCAGGGCTTAATTTCACCATAAGCCAGGTGTACAAGGGGTCAAAATCAGGGCCAGAGTGGGGCAGCCCCACAGGCACCAGCCCACGGTGTCACCTGTGATGGCACCCAGCACTTGGAGACCCAAGATGTACAACACTGGGAGGGCACTGGGAAAAGGGACAGTGGTACCAAAACCCTGCCGAGAGCAGGACTGGGGGGCTCCAGCAGCCTCCTGCCACCCCAGAGCAGTCTCCCTCACCCTTCAGCAGGAAGCGTCCAGGGGCCTGGGCGGGAAGGTAGTGCTGCCTGATTTCCCAGCACATCCTGTCCCTGCGTGGGGAGAGGAGGAGGAGGAGATGTCAGCACAGGCTGTGAAGGATCTTCCCAGGTCCCTGCCCACCTGCTGGTCAGGGCACACACGCTGTGTTTCCTTGGGACTCTGTTTTCTCCCCAGGGCAAGGTGTCCCAGAACACTGGGGAGACACTGTGAGAGATGCCGAGCCCAAGGAGTGCCTGCCACCTCCCTGCAGCGCTGAGCCTGGTCAGAACCTCGGGGCCCACCAGGCTGGGGAAAGCGCTCACAGATAGGCTGAAGGTCCTCATCCTCAGACATGCTGCCCCTGGGGTAGTCCCAAGAGCCAGTCCTGGGCTGGGCAGCCAGAGAACCACCACATGCCTCAGTTTTGGCAGCCTGGCTGTCCCCACACTGACCAGCCTGGGCACCCTGAGCCCAGCCTGGGCTAGTGGCTGTGTGGGTGGCAGGGCACCCATTGTGGCTAGGGCTTCTACTACGAAACTCCCCGGAGGGTATCCCACCCACACTTGGCTCTGGGGCAGCTCTGTCCTCCTTGGAGCCTGTGGCCAGGGCACTGGCACTGCTCTGACCTGCTCTCAGAGTCCCCATCCCACCCGGCATCCTCTGTCCCCTTCCCGGGGCACCAGTCCTGTTCTGAGGTACTCGCAACATTGCCGATGCCCACAGCATCCCTGTCCCTGCCCACAGCATCCCTGTCCCTGCCCACGGCCCCTGTGCCCAGCACCACTCACAGCTTCCTGAAGGTGCTGATGGCCAGGCTCTGCCCGTCCAGGACGGTCACCGTCACTGTCGTGCCCTCCAGCTGGTGGCTGTGCTCTGCCAGGTAGCTGCAGCGGGAGGCCATGCCGACCAGGAACCACTTCCCTGAGAGCTGCATGGCACAGGGAATGGTGCGTGGAACGATGCATGGCACCATCTATAGGGTCACCAGCCCGGGGTGCCACCGTTCAACCACCCCGAGCACCCTCCTCCCCCTCACCCGGCACCTCTGCCCACAGCCTGTCCCTTGGAGTGCCCACAGGGCACAACTGCCCCTCAGGTGCTTGGGCCCGACATGGGGACAGGCTGGGGGGTGTAGGAGGTGTCCAAGGTGCCTGCTCATGATGCCTTAGGGTTTAACTTTTCTCTGTTCCCAGCCCTGCCCTGCCCAGTGTCACTCTGCAGTTCCCTGGAGCTCGTTCAGTGCTGTTCTCTCATGCTCACACTGACATAACAAAGCCTCTCCAGCTCGCTCTCCAAGGACACCCAGACCCTCCTGGGCCCAACAACTGCAAACCTTCATCTTGGGGAGAGGGGGGAAAGCTTGGGCAAATTCCATCCTTGCCTGGCTTCTGCTTGGGGAATTGATGCTGATATCAAAGTGGGAAGAACTCGGGAGCTGTCATTGTCCATTTTGGGATGCACTGAGGCAGGAGCCTCTGGAGGCCAGAGTGTGACCTCTGAAGGCCTTTCAGATAAATCCCTCCTTTATTCCTTTATTCCTGTCTGGTCTCTGTTTCTAGGGAGCCATTTAGGGCATCACCCATGGCTCACACTGCCCGCAGCAGTGATCACTCGATGCTGCAGCCCCAGCTCGGCCCTGCCAGCAGAGCCCCGAGCTGAACCCAAGAGCGAGCGTGGCTGCCCCAGACCCGCGGCAGCTCCAGAGGGGTGGGGATGGAGGTCCCGGGAGGCTGCGGCCCCTCTGGGCAGCTCTGCGGGCAGTGCTGGGGCTGAGCTGGGCTCGGCGGTGTGCCAGGGGCACCGAGGGGCTCGGGCTCGGCCTGGGCAGGACAGTGGGGTCAGCCCTGGAGGGGGACACGGGACAGGAGCCACCGCGGCTCCCTGCAGCCCACCCCAGTGCAGCCCCCTCCGCCCAAGCCCTCACCTGATGGAGGCTGAGCCCCTCCGGAGCTGTCACCTTCTCCAGCGGGTTCTGGGGAGGGGGCGGCCGCCGCCGCCGCCCCTGCGCCGTGAGGAGCAGCCCGAGGAGCAGGAGGGTGCGCAGGGCCGCCATGGGAGCTGCCGGGAAGCGGCGGGGGCAGGCGGGCACGGCCCGGAGCCAGGGGCCGGCCGGGTCAGCGCCGGGGTCAGCATCGGGGTCAGCGCCGGGGTCAGCGCCGGGGTCAGCACCGGGGTCAGCGCCGGGC
>VZRF01003316.1:41393-141089 GCA_013396875.1 Vireo altiloquus | reverse complement strand
GGACATCAGGAGAGAAAATTTTTGCATAGAAAGGGTGCTCAGGCACTGGAAGGGGCTGCCCAGGGAAGTGTTGGAGTCCCCATCCCTGGAGAGATTCAAAAGCAAGGCAGATGTGGCACTTGGAGACATGGTTTAGTGGTGGATGAACAGCTGGGACTTAATGATTTTAGAGGTCTTTTCCAAGCTAAATGATTCTATGACTCTATACTGGAGTTTGTAAAAGAGACTATTTAGATTCCAATATCTGTCCTGTTTCCTCACAGCTGGACCAGCTGGTTTAATAAAGGAAGCTGCCTATATTTATAAAATTTCTCAGTAATTTAACTATGGGGTTCTTGATTTAATACTCCTTAAGTAGTTAATTTTTTATATTTTCTAGCACATATCCATTAATACCTAGTGACTGAAAGCTTCTTTTTCACTTCAGTTGAAATAGGATTTTACTTATATAATACTAATAATATCCAATAAAATGAAAATGGAATTAGTTGTAATTAAAGCAAGTTTCAGTACTTCAGGTCTTTTTTCTTATATTTTGATGCTTAACAGAAAAAAATTAAAACTGTCTTTAACTTCTTTTTCTTTGTACATATTTAAATATATTTTCAGATTTTTTTTTGAAAGGCAACTGGTGATGAAATAGTAACTGATAAAAACACCCCTTCAGTTTGTTTGTTTTATTCTTAGCACTAATTTTGATCTTTACATGACTTTACTCATGTTCCCTTCCCCCCTATGTTTTTTACCAGTTTACCAGGAGTGATTAAAGACAATGGATCCAGACTTTTTAAATGCATTTACACAGCCCTCTACACTTGATCGATTCCTAACTGAGGATGCCATTGCTAAAGGTTTGTGCTTTATGAACCAGGGCAGAAAAAAGTCCAAAGAACCACCTGAAGGGCAAAAGAGAAAATGTGCTGTACAAATGAATTGTGTATTTTTCAGCAGTGGTCCCATGGCTGTATAACAAATGAGAAGGCTCTTTGTGTGTAATTTGGCTGCTGACTCTTTGGGGGCAGACCACAAAGAAGCAATGTAAAGTCCTGATGGTTCTTTAACTGAAATTTAAGTTTCACACCCCTAGATCTGACCAAGTGTGTTTTCCTCTTTCCAGAATTGTCCATCTAGATCTTACTGATTTGAAGTACACTGAAGCGTAATTTCCAACTGCAGCCTTAATAGTCTGCTATACCATTTTCTTGCTCATAATGAATTAGTTAAAATAAAAAATGAATGTTTCTACATATGGCAATTAGCCAAATTGGGAATATCAAACTGACAGCAGATTTAACTACAAACTTGCTTTAGTCATATTTGATAATTGTGATGGATCTTGTTTGCTTCTTTCTGTAGGTGAGAAGAGGAAACTCATAAAACCAACCTCAAGCAACAACCCCAAACTGAAGGAACTGAAACTGGTACTACTTCTTTTACTGTATCGTTTAACCCTCACCTCGAGTTATTTTAACCAGTTGTGTTAAAGGAAACTGATGCCTTAGGTTTTAACTTTTATATTTTTCAAATCCTGTACTGTTAGTGTAACTCTGAAGTTTCCTGTAGCTCGTTAAGTGCTGTTCTCTCATGCTCACACAGACATAACAAAGCCTCTCCAGCTCACTCTCCAAGGACACCCAGACTGTCCTAGGCCCAAGAACTGTAAACCTTCATCTTGGGGAGAAGGGAGCAAGCTTGGGGAAATTCCATCCTTGGCTGGGCTCTGCTTGGTGAATTGATGCTGATATCAAAGTGTCAAGAACTCGTGACCTGTCATTGTCCATTTTGAGATGCACTGAGGCAGGAGCCTCTGGAGCCCAGAGTGTACCTCTGAAGGCCTTTCAAATAAATCCCTCCTTTATTCCTTTATTCCTGTCTAGTCTCTGTTTCTAGGTAGCCATTTAAGGCATCAAAACAAAGAACCTGCTTCTTTAACCTCTTTCAGCCCTCTAAATTGCCCAGCTGTCTAACCCCAGTCCCCCACTCTCTACAGATGGGAATGAGCTCTGCTTTTTTGGCATTTGGGCTCCATACAAGTGAAGGGGAGCTTTTGTTTCAGCACAGAGTCAGGGTGGCTGGGGCCATACAGGATCCAGCTTCCAATGCAGCAACCACTGCTGGGTGTGGAGCGCAGACACAAACCTGAGTGGCTTCTGATGTGACACGTCTCCTAGCCTGGGCTATGTGGGTGAGCCACACCAGGAGTACCCAGTTGCTTTTTTCATTGTGATGACAGAAACTTAACAGAAACTAGAATCCAGCTGAAACACCAGGCTGGGATCACAACAGCCCCATGTGAGCACTTGCTGTGACTAAAGAGAGATGTGCAGACAGGCGCAGGTTTGCTGCACTGATCCCACGGTAGCTTTTAGGATCGCTCTGCTGAATTGCAGCAGCCTTCACCAGCAGCTGGTGAGGTGAGCAGAGAGCAGAGGGGGATAGGATGAAGAGTATGCAAGTCCCCAGGAATTCAGGATGAAAGCTTTCAGGCTGTTGTATGGTACATTGCCTGCCTGAGGTAACTGTGAAAGATGAATCCTATTCCACAGGCAAGTACTTTATTTCCATCTAATTTTGGAAGTCTCCCTGATGTGTTCAATCACCGTGTCCCTCTAACAGCACAGTCCACGTACTGAAATTTCCTGGAAGGAAAGTGGCATTTGTCTTATGAGACCAGCACTCCTTGCATTATGTAGGTGCTGAAATTGTTATAAATATTATGAAAAGCAGCTTAAGATATGTGCTGTTTTTTGTATTTTGTAACATTTATAAACCTGTGGGTATGTGTGTTTCTATATTAGGTATTCATGCACATTTGATCAAAAAGATTTGATTTTGTGTCAGGCTTTCACAATGTTGTTATACAAAAGGGAAAGTCAGAAAGGTGGTGCTGCAAAATTCAATTGTGTTATCTACAGAAAGACTGGATTTGTTATTTCGAGACAGCCAAAAATGAAGAGTTTTCCTCAGTTATAAAGATATCTGTGAGCTTCAGTGCTTAATCCATTTCCTGTCAGAGATTCCTGAAATGATGGTCATCACTGTTTTGTTAGGTGAGGAGGAGATGGAAATTGTGCCCTGAGGGAGGCAAAGTCCTCCGGGTGCCCGTCAGTGCCCCTTGACTGCCTTCTTAATCTAAAGATTTGATGGCTTCTCTAGAGAAGCAGTTGGGATGGAGACAGGGACAGGGAGGAATCTTCAAGGGATGAGCAAGGGAAGTGAAGAAAGTCTCTTGGGATAGACTGTTTCACTGCATTTTCATTTTGAGGTGGCTTTGGAGAACTGAGAAATACGAAATGGCTCCCTGTAGTTGCTATAAATATCCAGCTGCATGTAAAATAGAGGATGGTTACTTTTGGAAGCCAGCAGCAAACTTCTCGAAGCATTCCCTTTCCACTTTCCCTGTTTATTCATTTTTAGACACGAGGCTCAGCAATGCAGCTGAGAGGGGCCCCCACAACTGGACAGAAAGCAGAACTGTGTGAGCTGCAGGCTGTGGATGTGGCTGTGTCGAGCTGGGAGAGCTGAGGAGGGATGTCATAGCTCTGTACTCAGCAGGACTTGCTGCTTTTCTGACTTCCCTCTGGTTGTGCTCTTGTGTTTGGGGTACTGTTGTACGCCTCACACATCCAAAGTGTCACCAAGCATCAGCCGAAGAGCACAGCTTTCTGCTCTTGTCACCTCTTAGCAGAGGACTTGTATTACAGTTTGACAGCTTCTCAGTTCAGGCCTTTTTATTTCTTGTGCAGTTTCAAGCATCTCAGAGACTTTTCTTTTCAAACCCTTCTTACATCCTTGTTAATGTTGGCGAGCTTACAGGAATCTGCTATGAATTTTCTCCTCTGTTTACAGCAGGAGAGAAGGATATTATCCATTGCAGACACTCATAGAAATCCCAGCAATACCCTTCCCTCTTACAAGAGGGATGTTCATGTTGGCAGTCAGCTGGGGCTACTGCTTTTCTGTTCTGCTTCACCCGGTCATCTTCCCTTTCTCTCAACACATGTGAATAAAACCCATGCTTGATGAAGTGCTGAGGAGCTGCTTTGTTCTCCTGTCTAGGAGCACATGTGGTTCCTCTCCCCTTGTAGCCAGACCTTGGCTTCCTGAGCAGCTTCCCCTTGGAAAGGCAGGAAGGATATTGGAAGGCCAGTGGGAGGACTGCCATGTAAGAAAGTTCCAAGAAGGTATTTGGGGACTAAGTGGTACAATATTGCAGAAGGAAAAAGAAAACAAAAACAGGAGATGAGAGGGAGGAGTGCTAGTAGCATGGATGAGTACAAGAAGCTACCCACAGAATGAGCAAAGCCTCTTTTCTTACAAACTTCTGCCTGGAGGTTGAATTTGTGTGAATTCTGTGATGTGTGATGAAGGCAGGGGGTGGGAAGTGCACTGTGCAGCCTCTTCCCTGGTGGAAGTGGGAAGAGGGGTCTCTCTCCCCAGCTGTATTATGAAATTCATTGGCATATAACTAGTGAGATGTCTATCTCACTTGAAAATTAGGAAGAATTAACCCTTTAAAAAACAACCAAAAAAGCACAAAGGAAATGGAGATTGAAAGCAAACCAAGATGTGATATAAGGGAATGAAGAAAGAGGTGAAACAGAATATAGCACTGAGTGCTGTCCTGTCTAAACAACAGGAATATAATTGCTTTGTTTCCCCCTGCAGTTCTTGACTGAGTGGATTAACAGAACTCTGAAAGAGGAACATATAGTGGTTAAAAGTCTGGAAGAAGACATCTATGATGGGCTGGTACTTCATCATCTCCTGGGTGAGCTGCTCCTTTGAGTTTAGTTCTTGCAGATGTCTCATGGAGGAACTTTCCAATCAAAGAATAAAGCTCAGGAATTGCAGTAGCAGGGACCTGCCATCACTTCTCACTGCACTGGGGGCCAGCTGTGATAATCACAATTCTGAACAAATTCCCACTATTGTTTTACATGGTTATTTTACTTTTAAGAAATTCTCATTACCTGCTAGTTGACATAATCAAAAGGTTAACTGTGAAGTGTGAAATTCAGTGCTTCTGAAAGGAAGGAAGGTTTTGTAAGCCAGGAGCACAAAGGTGGCTTGTGGGGCTACCAGAAATGTTGGACGGAATCAGCAATATAATGTACATTTTCCTGCCTTTAAAAAAAAAAAAAAAAAATTATTAAAATTCTCTGGGTCTAAAGAACTGTTCTGCTACTGCACCTGGTAAAAATCTAAGAAGCTTTTGGCACTATGTGGTGCTTGTATAAAAATGTGACCTCCTTATGCAGCCTGTTACCTATTTCTATTTCTCCATCTCTCCTGTCCCTTCTACACTTTTCTTTTCCTTTTTCACTCTCTTTGGGGACATCTTTCAAATCTATCTCCTTTCCACCAAGGTTGAGAGCAGCAGCATGAGCAGGATTGGCTGATTTTTGTAATTTACTTGCCTGAGCAATGAGCTGGGATTTCTTCTATGTATGAGTTGATACTGACTTTGTACACTATCTACAGGAAGGATTCACTCCTTGGATTTCTGTAGAAGGAATGTAAAGTGCTAGGGCTGGGGGATGATGCTACAAGGACTGACTTGAGTCCTCTCCCTTTTGCAGAGCTATGAAATGGTACTGAATATTTAAAACAAGACTTTGTGTGCTTTGCTGTCATTTTATGCTTCTAATTACTTTTTTTTTTCCCTACAATGATGTTAAAATACATCCTCGTACTTCCTGTGGACCCTCTGTAAAAGAAAACTTAGGATCTCTCAAGCTGGATGTTGACAAGATTGCATTAACAGAGAAAAAACAGCGACAGAAACTCACAGTGATTATGGAAGCTGTGGCCAAGTGTTTGCAACTGGAAGAAAGTCAGCTGAAATGGAGTGTGGAATGTAGGTGCAGAAGTGAAATGGAAGAAAATTATCCATCACAGGCTTCCTGTGCTTTAAGGCTGCTGTGAGGCAATGTGCTGCCAGAACAGTGATTAAACAACCTGTTTTCAATTGCTTGTTGAATCAAAAGTGAGACAGAAATATCTGACCCCGCGTGGGTCTGCCTTCTCTAAGTGTGTGTGTGATCACTTAAGAGCCCTCAGCATCCCTGTATATCTCACTTTTAAGCTGTGCTGTTGCTAAATTTTGATATTATATAAACCCCAATCTGATGTCCCACCCGTGTTATGGCCCTCTGTGATTTTGGGGTCCTCTGCACAGAGAGAATGCATGATGCTGGAGGGAAGTTCATTGTTTTGCACTCTGAGCACTGTTTCCTTCCTTTACACTCAATAGCTATCTTGGCAAAGGACTTACTGAGCACCCTGCATCTCCTGGTTGCAATTGCAAAGCACTTCGAACCCAACCTGGCTCTGCCTCCAAATGTTCAAGTGGAAACAATCACCATCGAGGTATTTGCAGTATCAGTATTTGTTACAGTAGATCCTTGAGTCCTTCCACAAGGCTAACCTGCTTAGAATTAGGAGAAATATGTGTGCAGCTGTGAAAGAGATACTTGTGTTTTCTGTGGACCATACCTTTCAATTTCTGAGTTTGTTGGATTAGATTTCGTTTTCAGTTAGGAAACTCTGCCTTTAAAAGGGGAGAAGCACTGTGCTGTTTTTCTTCCTCAGTCAAACAAAGGAATGGTCCAAACTGAAAGTAGCTGTTGATCTCTGTAAAGAAAATGAAGAAATTCTGCTGTTACTATCCTAAATGTTTTAAAATAGAAGCCTGTATTCATAAGTCATAAATTATTTTTATTCCTGAAGATTTCTTTCTTTAGGTAACAGGAGTTTTTACTCTCCTTCTGTTGGGGTCACATTTTGGTATTTTTCTTTACAAGGAGATATCACTTTTTCTTCCTCTATTTTGTTTCTTTAACTCAATTCTGAGACTGTAGGAAGGAGAATATCGAATATCCCACAATTTGGGATATAATTGCAAAACTTAGCACCACCACTATTTAAACACAGAATTTTTTTCACTTGAAAGGGAAGACCAAGGACTTCCTCTGATGGGGAAGTCAGAGATTTCCTGTTGGAGACTGAAGAGAGCAGAAGGAAGCAGAAACCTCTCAAAGTACCTGTGCTAATTGTACTGGAGTTCTTGAATAAATGCCCTCTGATAATCATTTAAGGCAGCAAACAGGTCATGAAAGCCTCAGTATTGTTTATCAAATTTTTTTTGTGACAAGCCCAATGTTGTTTGTTGTCATTTCAACAGACCACCCCCAGAGGATTAAAGACATCAAATGCGATGGAATACATCACAGAAAACAAGTAAGAGGGGATATATCTGGTTTTTACACTGTCAGTCAGAAAAGAAACGTTGTGGGTGTGTTCCCCCTTACGAAAAGTAGCTGGGATCATGATGATGGAAAAGGTGTAAGCCTAGGCATGAATATGCATGTGAGTTGTTTCTCTGGCTTCTTTCCTTTTTTTTTTTTTCCCCTTCTTCACATTTGGCATTATAGTGCAATACCTTTATTTATTCTCCATAAAAACTTCTCTAAAGCAATATTTATGATTATTTCTGAAGCTTAGCATTTGTCTTTGCCATGAAATTTCATAGCAGATATAGTAATAAAATTCCAGTACTGTAAATTTACCTGTGCCAGACTAAACTGGAGATTTTCTAAAGCCACAAAGGTTTAAATCTACTTTTAATTTGTTGCTGTTGTCTTTAAATAAAGAGAAAGGAGGCAGTTCTTTTCTTATTTTACTGTAAAAAAGATGTTTAACTTTCTGAGTGTGAGATATTGTCATTACTAAAGGAGTTAAGTAGTAGGATACCATTTATATACCAAAAAAATATGGACATCATTCTAAGAACTAGAAAGAGATTTTCCTACTATCAGTTTTTATACGCCAGAATATCTTCAAGCTCTAATATCATGAGCAGCTTAGTGGAAGAGGTTACTGAGGATTGTGCTTGTAAAATAAATGTTCATTGATGTGTGGGCCGCTTAAAATCTCATGTGCTTCCAAGACCCGACACAGATATGGAGTGCACTTTAAAATGTCTGTTGGAAAGAAACTCTGACGTAAAATTAATACCATTTTGAACTCTATCTCCTGCTTTACAAGATAGCAGATAAGCAAAGCTTATGAATAAGATCAGGTCTGCTGAATAATTTTTCTAATTCTTGCTTTTTATTGCACTTCTAGAGAGAATATAGAAGCGCAGTCAAGTAAGTGCTGGCATTGCCAAGTTCAATGTTTCATTATGTGCTTTTATACACCATGTCCTGATCCATTTTTACCTCATGATAAAATCAGTATGCTCCCACTAAAGTTAATGGAGATTCATGGGGTTTTTTTCCCAGTGTTTTTCTCCAAATGTCTTCTGTAAATTCCTGTTCATAGCGACACAATACAGCTTGGAAATTGGGTGGTCACTTTGCCTGTGGGCTACAGGTAACAGATGGGAGGGGAGACAGGACATGAAGGTGGGTCGATGACCCAAAAAAGAAACCTGGCTGGGGGCAAAATGCAGCTTGGATTTGTGCATGGACCATGTTCACCGTTGGAACTATTCATAAAGGCTTCAGAATTGGGGTTCTCGTTGCTACTGGTTTAAGGTCCTTTCCTTCCCCCAGTTTGCAAATGAGGTTTTGAAATCCACTAGTACTCAGTTGTGGCTGGCAGCTCATCCAGCCAATGTCCCCTGAGCTTTCACCCTCAGGGCTTTTGAGGGCTGGGAAACACTTGAGGTGAAAAATGCAAAGCCTGGAGAAGGTCTGGGCACTGCTCAGGCTCTGGTGTGATCTGCTGTTCCCTCCTGCAAAGGAGCACATTGCATCCCCAGAGAACCAAGGCAACCGTTCGAATTCTCTGCTGTGCCCTTTATTTTGGCATTTTCATCCTTTGCAGAGATGAAAACGATATAATTTAATATGTAGTTATCACTTATTCCACTAAGTATTCTGTAGTGTGAGCTGAAATTGTGGAAAAAAAATCTCCAACACCTATCCTCTGCCCCCACTCCCCCTCCCATAAAAAAGAAAAAAGAAAAAACCCCAACCCATAATTAGGCATTTCTTCCAGTGGGCTGATTCTACTGGGAGGAGAAATCTGCAATTCACTCTTCAAGGTGCTCTCTCTCTCTGTTTTTGACACAGCTTTCTTAGCAAAGAGAGAAATCCCAAAGCGTGGCTCCAGAAGAGGGCTCTCTGTGATTTGTTTGATGGATTCACCTACTCCCTGCTCCTGCAGCAACCCCCAAACAGGCAGAACAGAGAAACCCGAGGAAACCCTTTCACAAAGGAGGCTTCTCTGTCACTGTCTTTTGGAGGAATTCCCCTTAAGCCAAGCTGCCTTTGCTTTTCTGTGCTGTGCAAACTGGCTCTCCATTTAATTGTGCTGCCAGGGTGCTTTTTGTTGCTTGGGGTGTTTCGAACACTTTGCTCGTGCTCGAACCAGAGCTGTGCTGTGGCTGGGTGAGGAGATGGATCCTGCTTTTGCTGCACCTGGGCAGAAAGGGGAGGTGAGGGCGGGACTTGGGTGGATCTCATTTCCTTGGAAGCCTTTAGGCTCCTGCTAGTTGTCTGGCACAGCTCTGCTGGCACCAGCTCCTTCCCCACTTTATACTGGGGGGCAGAACTGGCCATTTTTGAGGCCTCTAAATTTTCAGAGGAAGGGCAGTGTCTCCATATTTTGCTTGTGGCTTTTTGAAGGAAGGAGGAGGGTTTTTTCCTGCAGATTTGGTGTAACTGACGCTTCTGTTTGGGGAGAGCAGTACAGCATGCAGCTCTTCCCTGCTCCCTGTGTTTTATCCCAGAGGTTCAGAGTTAAAAAACGTAAGTGAAAAGAGATAAACCGCAGTGATGTGAAACCTGGCCAGTGCCCAGACTGGTGGGCAGCACAAACTGAGAACGTCTGCAGGTGAAAATTACAGCTGAATGAAGTAAATTGTTTTCTCTGATGTGGTCAGGCTGAAGGGAAGCCTGTCATCGTGTCCTCTGATAAATATAAAAACAGCATCTTTCTCTGCCTCCCTGCTACTCTTTTCCTCCTTGGCTTGTAAGTTGCAAATACCTTTCTCCTTCTGGAGCCACATTAAAGCTCTGATCTGTCAGTAATTCAAAATAAAACCAATTAATGTTGTTTTGATACAGAAGATGATGCCTTTGATGAATTATTTAGCTGTGCTCCAGATAAACTGGATGCTGTAGAAAAGGTAATTTACTTTTTTAGTAGACATCAAAATCTGTTAGGCCAAACTTAAATACTGAAAAAGTTTTTTTTTTTTTCTTTCCACCTTTCTTCCCTTTCTTTTTTCTTTAGGCACTTCTTCAATTTGTCAACCAGCATGTTGGAAAATTAGAATTAAATGTGAAAGACATCAAGTCTCAGGTAGCGTGCTCCAAGCTTCATGTTACCCATGTTGTCAACCATTTGGGTGTTTCCTCTCACCATTAGGAATTCTCTTTTTTATTATGGTAATTTGAAATTTGGCAGCATAATGATTTCCAGGTTTAGGTTCAGATATCAAGCTTCAGTCTCTGAAGTTTCTGAGGGTAATAATTAATGCAAAAATACAGCCTTTGTACTGAGTGCTGCCCTTGTAATGCTACAGGGAGTAATTTTCGGAGTCTGCCCAACTCCTGAGGGTGCTCTCTTCGTCAGGATGGAAATGAAGGTGTCCTGAACATTAAAATGAAAGCAAAGTTCATTACTGTACTTAGTGACTGTTAATGCTGCATTTGCTTCATGGTATGAAGGCCTTATGTTCATCACGTTTCGAAGTCTCATCCTTTGAGCAGAGAGCTTCTTTAGAGTATGAAATTGCAAGAGAAGTGCTCAATAGGCATGTCAGGGTCACCTTCCTGGGCTCTGGTGAACAGGGTGCCCTTCTGGGTTTTCCCAGTGGGCAGCTGTAAGAAAAGAAGAGGCTTTCCAAGTGTTTTGTCATACACCACTAGGCACAATTTTCTATTGTTTATAGCTACGCATTTGTGCTCATCTGAAGTATTTTCCTGTTTGGAATAGTTTGTTGTAATAGCTGTCTTTTTACAAGGTTGTATTTTCACAAGTACGAATTTGGGAGCCTTATCTAACTAAATATGAAGTTCACTGTGGAAGAGGTTGAGGGAGCTGAGTCACTAGACTGTCTGCTTGCCTGCGAAACATTTAAATTCCTTCATTGCTAGAATGGCATTTACTGGAATAGTTCACTAAAGCCAAATAACTTTCAGGTAATTCTTATCTAGTTTTCAGATGGGGTTATCTTACTTCTCTTAATTGGACAACTAGAGGGTTACTTTCTGAATTTAAGGAATTTCTTCCTGACTCCGGCCAGCACCACAGAGATGGTAGGTTGTTATGTAATTATTTAGAGCTTGAGCCATCTAACTGTGTGTTCTGCCTCTTGCTTCCACTGCTGCTGCTGTGTGTCACATCCCATGCCCACAGTGTCTGCAGGGTGGGGGTTTGGGATGGTGCCAACACAGGTGCTCAGTGCTGTCAAAATACCTCGGAACAGGTCAGTGTCCTCTTCAAAATCAGCATCTCATGGGAGGCAAACACCTGTTACCTGCATCTGTTTGGCATGGCCATGCTTCTGCAGCCTGCTGGTGCAATCCAGGGCTCTGAGTGGTGGGGAATGGGTGAGCTCTCTTCTGTCAGTCTGTCCTGCAAGCAAGGATTTGAAGAGGATGACACCTCTTGCGCAGCAGAACTTCATCCCTGCGGGTTTCTTTCTTCTTTCTATGCTACCCTAAAAATATACCTTAATCAAGACATGGTCAGAACATTTTGAAGGCCCCTTCTGTGTTTGGGAAGCTCTGGAGAGTTTACATCCTTTCCTCCCCCAAGGCTGGGGGCTGTAACATGCTCAGCCAGGCCATCTTGGCACCTTTTTCCACCTCTACCAGGCAGATTTCATCTGTGCTTTAAAAGTAAAAGCTGTCACCAGCCAGAAGGAAGTGTGTGCTGGGCTGCCTCCTCCACAGGTCTGGAATGTTGATATATTTTGAGATATTTGAGATATTTTCAGATTGTCTCCGGTGTGGGTAGGCTTTTTTCATTTGGGTCGCTGAATAACTCTGAAAATCCTGAAACTGTAGCTATTTTTCCTGGTTTATGCTCAGATCTCTGGAAGTGAAATGTGTCAGATCTTTTTTGCTTGAGAGCTGCCAGAGAAGAAAATCTCTCCTCTGGCATGGTTTGCATTACAGCTTCCCCACACAGATGAAGCTTTCATCTTATTCCCAACCTTAGCACAGATAATGCCCCTGGGCAACATTTATTTGTAATGAAAATTCTCAGAGGCCCTATATTAACAAATAAATATTCCCATGGAGCTTTTCATAAGAAAGTTTAAAAACACAATTGTTTGAGACTTTGGTTCAAATGTTGTCAAAATTTCATTGCTGTCAGTTGGTAACTGTTTAATGTGTTAGGAAAAAACAGATTTTTTTTTTTTTTAATCTAAGAACAGGGAATATATAATTTGAAGGGTTGAATCAGACATAATCAAAGCATTTCCCTAGAGTTGTTTTTCTTCCCTTTCTCTTCCACTCAGATTTCAAAATCATTTGGTCTGTTCCCATTGACTTGGACAGAAGTTTTTAACGTTTCCATTAGCTTTATTCAGAAGTCACTGAATATTTTGTTATTTAAAATTTTATAAATGAACTATTTTCTTTTTGGCTCAGGCCTATTCTAGCCTCACAGATTTCTTTCTGGAAGTGAGATAGCCCTAAAATTCTGGTACAAATCAAACCTCAGACTTTCTAGTTCTCACCCTGCCTGCCACTGGCAACAGAGAAGAATACAATGGAGTTGGGTAGTGCTTCAGTACAATTCTTTACACTGCAGTAATTTTATTTTAGCAAAGTTACTCCCAAGGACTGGACCTACTGTTGAACAGTTTGCCAAAGTGGAATTTACCATTTATTTCTCTGGTGCTCATTACAAGACGAAAAGTGGGATGACACTGAAACTAAAAATATCGATGGACCATAGTTCAGCTGTCATTTGTACACAAAACCTGTCTTTCAATTCCCCCGAGCTTTCTAGCTCCCCATCATTTTAGACATTAATTGGTGCAGTAAAGTATAAAGATGTAACCTGGATTTAAAAGTGCTGGGATTTAAAAGATCTCATTTTTATTAGAACAGTGACAACCACATGCACTGTTGGGATCAGTGCGGCACATCCACCTTACAGTGTCCCTTCTAACCAAAACCATTCTGTGACACAAATTCAGGAGGTGATCAATTTTGAGGTGCAATAAGACAACACTGCACATGGATGGGTTTGCTGCAGGGTTTTTTGGGGGCGATTATTGCAAAAAAGAAAAGGTATTTACAAGTAACTGTAAAGAAGTGCAGCTCTGGGTGCTCGTGAGTGTAGAAAGGTGTGTCTATTCTGTGACAAAGAATATGATCACAAAATAGTTCAGGCTGAAATTAGGGGTGAAATCTGTGCGGTCAGGAGATGGAGATGGTGATAAGGGAGGGCTCGTGTGCTTATCAAAACTGTGTGAAGTCAGTACTTCTGCCAAAACAGGCCCAGAGCTGAAATACCCCACATATCTTGGCTGCTGTACAGTTATAAATCCTAAAAAACTGTCCAGCTCTTTGGAGTCTGGAAGCACAGCTGTTCAAAGCCCCTTATTTTTCAGGGCTTCCCTTTCTGGAGTGGTTATTGGTATTTCTGTCTGAAGATGCTCTTTGAAACGTGTGTGTTGTCATTCCTTGAAAATCTCCATTGCATTACAGAGAAGGACATGTGCCCCTTTTGCCCGTGCTGGTTCTCTAAGGAAACATTTGATTTACTCATTCCAATAGGCAAATTGCGTAGAACTTTATGGTCTTAAGCTTTCCTGGCTGCTGACTGTCAGAGGAACAAACCTGAATCCAAACAGGCAGTCTCAGTTACCTGCAAGCCAGAGAACCAGGCGAAACATAAATCTGCTGCTTCACTTCAGAGCACAGAGGTTTTGCTTGGCTTGTGCACGGGGGATTCCTGTGCTGCTTGTCACAACACAACAGGGAAGAGCAGCCTCCCAAATTGCCCAGTAGCTCAGGGAAGGCAAGAAGAGACAATTTGAAGTTCATTCAAGTCTCGTTACTCCTTTTGAGGAAGGGAACTTGCTAATTTCAAGCCAAGTAAACAACTGCCCTTAAGCTGTTAGAAGGGGATATTACTTTTAAAAAATCGATTACAACTACTGCTTCTGGTGTTGATGCCTTTCCCTGGTCTTAAAATTAAAACCAAAACACGTTTGTGGGGGAAAGGGGTTTTTACTTTGGTATTTATTTCAGGATCCTTGGGTACAGCACTTGGGTCCAGGTGGAATGCCCTGAAAATTCATGCACACTGTCACACTGAAATACACACAATTATAGGCCTTGCAAAATTAACATATTTATCAAAGATCCTCCAATGAGAGGCTCGAGTGAACTCCTGTTCTAAGGAACCTTCCCCCCTGGATAGGCTTATCTTAGTTTACAAAAATAAGTTCTGGAGAGGCCCTTGGTGTCTGGGGCTTCCAGACTGGTTGGTCTCCTGGTTTAACAGTGCAGTGGGTCTGAGCTGAGTTATCAGACTTGGAAAGTTACAAGTATGTAGGCTAAAAGCACTAAGAATACATAAAACTATATAAAATAGTATGTAAGAGGGGTATAAAAGAAAAAGCAAAAATCATTCTGGCATCAGTGTGATGCTGCTTTTATGGGGGGAAGGGAGAGAAAAAGCAGTGAGGAAAAATGAGAAAAACCCCTCAGCCTTCATTCATAGATGTGTGCTTAATTTCTGATGAGTGTTATTAAGGATATCATCACTACTGTTAATGTGAATAGACACCTTTAGAAATACAGGAGAAACTTCTCACTCACAAGCACACTGGATCTTTGCAATTCTGAACGAAATATAGAGAACTTTTTCCATTTTGTTTGTTTCAAATGTGGTAAGCATATGGGCATTGTTAAAAAATACCCAGAAATCAACTCCATGCATCCATTAGATCCAGTTAGGAATCCAGCCTATTTTCCCCATGGAAACATCCATTAGCACAAGTCTTTCACATGCAAGATCTATTTTTGAATAAATGGATTCTTCTGCCCACCTCATGGGACATGTTTTTCTGGAGAGGGATTTTACATCTAATTTTATATGATAATTGGCAGAAATTCTGAAGAGCACTCCATCAAAACTAAGGAGAGGAATATGAGTACATATTTATGAATAAGTATCATCTGCTAGTAGAGAAATACTTTTTAAAACCTTCTGTTGGTTAGAAAATATTGTCAGCTATATTAATCTCTCTCTCTCTCTCTCTCTGTGTCTCTCCAACAGCTCCACAATGTTAACCTGGCATTGGAGTTGCTAGCAGAGGGAGGTCTTCTGAATTTTCCTGTGAACTCTGAAGGTGAGTCATGACATGCAAACTTACCTCGAATAGAATTTCTAATATCCCAGCCTAGCAAAAGCTTGGGTAATTGCAGGAAGCAGGTTCTGGAAATGACACTGACACATTTCATTATGTGGCTGCCCTACAGCTCCTCGTGCAGAATGAACAGTAGAGGTAATAAGGTTTTTTTTTTGAAAAATCATTATTTCTATACTAAAAAAGTTGCATTGTTATAAGTTTAGTAACTTTACACTAAACTGAAACTGTTTAGTAATTCAGGATTTGTTAAAGATTTAAACCATTGACAGCTCCTAGGGAAATTACAGTGACTGAGCTGGAGGCAAAGCTATTTTCCTGTCTCATACAAACTTTCAGTGCATTAAAAGCAAGCTTGTTTCTGTGGGAAGATAGCTTGAAGAACGTGTCTGGAAAATCAGAAACACTGATCACTCTATTCAGACCCAGAAGAGTGGTGGGTCAGTCTCCTGAATATGGAAATCAGAGGTTTTTAGTTGCTTTTATGCCTGGATCAGACCTGAGAGCTGAATCTTGGTCTCCTTCATCCAAGTGAATGCTTCCATCACTGAATCGATGTACATGCCTGCTCCTCTTTCTTTCTCCACCACAAAAACAAACAAACAAACGAGCTCCATTTGGATGGGTCCAATTTTCCAATTAAAATACCCCACAGAAAAATTTGGTGCCAGGTCCTGGTGGGATGAGGGATGTGGTTAATTAATGGGTGGTGCTGACCTCTTGCAGGGCACCAATAATAACTGGATAATCCCAGCATCCCCCTACAGGCTTGTTGCTGAATAAGGAAATCAAATCTTTATTGAAAATAAAAAGCATTACTCCCTGTTAGTTATTTGTGAGTGGGTGCATGTGTTGGGTATATAACACGTGGCATCATGGAGAGGGAAAGAGAGGATTTAGGGCTTCCTTTGTTTTTCCTTTTGTTCTCTTTTCCCACTAATGCTTTGGTGATGTCAGCAGTTTGCATGCTGGGCATTCATGAATTGTGGGCTTTTTGCTGTGCTGCACAGAGCTAGGAGCCTGGAAAGCTAAAGAGCTTTTATTTATGTTAACATTAAGAGAGTAATTGGTGTGGGCTCAGGTCTCCATGCTGAGATCCACCTTTTGTGTGAAAAGAGATAAATCTGTGCTTTCCTTCCTCCCCTCTGGCTGTTCTGCACTGCCTCAAACATGGAGTTGATCAGTATAAGAAATACTGGTGCCAGCATCCACGAGTCCTTTAGCTTCACTGGGGAAATCCTCAGCTAGTGAGTGAATTTAATGTGATTTAGGGGTCCTTGCTACAGCTACGCTATTTAGACTCTTCAAGGATCTCATTTTACTGGGTTTTTTTGTTAGTCTTTCTCCCAGTGATTTACAGCACTGGAAGAACAGTAAACCCTCTGAATCCATTACCCTCTTCCACTGCAATTTTTAAATACATGAGTAGTTTACATAGCCAAGAAGAAAGAAGCCAAAAACTAAATGGAAAAAAAAAAGTAAGCAAACAAAAAACAATACAGCCAATGGCAGGAAAACATGATGGAAATATTACAACAAAAACATAAAGTGTCAGGTAATTCCAACATGGTTCCTGACATAGAATAATCATTAAAAAACTCAAGATAAAGCCCTATTAAATGATCTACTCTGATCTTATCTAGTGAATCATCATTTCTTACTCTGCATCACCTTGTCTCCCAGCAAGAGAGCGCAGCAAAAGTCCCTTTTCCTCAAGTTAATTTAAGAAATTATTAGTTTCTACCTCTGTCATTCCTATTTTGCTTCCTGTTGCAATTCGATTGTCCAAGTTCACATTGTAACTGGGGGAAGGTGGGAGATTCTTTGGCAGGTGCAGTCTCATCCTGCTCCAGGGATTGCTAATACTTCCCATCTGGTTCTGTTGTCTCTGGTTTGTGTATCCACAGATATTTTGAAGGGAGATACGAAGGCTATAATGCGGATTCTGTATTGCTTGTATTCCAAATATGGGACCAAAGAAGCATGAAGAGCAAGGCCAAGAGCTTGAGCTCCTTTCTTTTTGTTTGGTTTTTTTTCCCTAGAAGAGCTTGGTGCGATTTTTGGATTCCCAGCTCCATTTGCTGGAATGTGGCAAATGTCTGTTTCTGGGCATGCACTGGAGTTTGTCACTTGCTGTGTTTGCATTGTACAGCAAATATGTTGTTCATGCAAGGTTTCACATAGACAGCCTGAGCAAACCTGTAAACCTGTGTCCATGGCCAGTGTACTGTGTAATTCTGAGACTGTAGCTCTTGTTCCAGACCCTGCCTTCTGTTTTCTCTGAGCACCCCCTAATGCTGCAAATAAATTAAATATCTGTTTATTCTGGACTCTGCGTTCTTTACTCCTGAAAGTGAATTTGAAAGTTTTTGCATCCTCCCCATTTTCCTGCGTCAAAAAGGCATTTGGGAAGCTAGAGAGGAGAAAGAGCCTCTAGAGCGAGAAGGTTGAGACACAATTTTAGCTCAAAACTTGTTTTAGAGAGGCAGCCAGTGGCTGTCAGACAAGAGGATATGAGTTGGACACCAAATGAATAGGTAGCAAAAATGAAACCTGAACTTACCAAGTGTTCAGTAAACACAGTTTCAGTGCTCATTTGCTCAAATATGGAGAAGGCACTCAGCACAATATAAATAGGTGTTGGAGTCCAAGATGTCTGGAAAACATCTCAAATTGTCCCAGGAGGTCTGAGACCCTTGCTGGGACCCCAAGAGGACACAGTCTTTGATTCGTGCCCATGGGAAAAGCTTCCAACACTTATGGATGAATTAAGAACATTAAAAATATAAGATAGATTATAGTTTAGTTTATCACAGGGTGAAAATTTGTAGTTTTGGGGTTTTTAGTACGGAGGTAAAAGGGAAGCAAGATGGAGGTTTTTGGGTGGTGTTCAGAGTTCTTCTTTTACTCCATTTTCTGCTGTGACAGTGGCACTATTGGTAGAATAGATTTGAGGTAGGGGAAATGTGTTAAAAATAGGTGATGGTTATTGGTACAGAATTATAAATATAGTACGTTTTAACAGTTAATTGGGTGAAAAGTTTTTAAAACAGCACTGCATTCTTGGTTTTGTGGTCTTGCAGTGGGAAATTTAGAGGGCAAAGCCCAGGTGCAGGGCGGCTCTCTGAATATGAGATAGGAACTTGAATAAACAACAAGAAAAACTGGAAATTTCAAGTCCAGCTCCTTTTTATCTGGTATGGGACTTTGATAGAAGAAGAAAAACCCCTGTTTCAGGGACGCAGCTGCATCAAACAGGAACATGGGGTTCTCCTGCCCAGCTGTGGAAAGATGCCCTTATTTCCTTGCTAAGCCAGTGCCAAACCGTGTCCAGCTCCAGTTGCAGCCCTGACACAAACCTTGGCTAGTAGGGATGCCAATCCTCGTGTCAAACACGTTTTGAGAGGGAGTCACATGTCTGCACTTTGTCTGCAGTGAGAGGTGGGCAGATGCTGGCTGGGCTCTGCAGCTGGTGGAGGTAGAGGCTGCCACGGGTGGGAGCAGTGAGCTCAGCTTCCCACCTCCTCTGACAGCTGAGTCATCTTAAATTCCTCAGGCTCTCCTAGCTGAATTTGTCCAGCCTCCATCCCCAGCCTCCCAGCTGTTTCCTCTGGATGCATGAAGGTAGCCACAATTTATTAACGTTCACCCTCCATCCTTCTCGGGGGATTTAAATCAGAGGTCCTTTCAAAACCTCCATCTACCCCCTTGACCTTAAACTTATGTCATGTTACATAAAACTGGAGATATAATTAGGAAAAAAAAAGTTTCAGTATTTTATTTTTTTGCTTCCATCTAAACTGATTTGATTTCCTGCCGTGGGTAACTCTGACATTTCATCTCTGGTCTGATCCTCCATCTGTGTGTTAACAGGAAACCAGAGCACGCCGCGTGCCAGTGCTGACATTTACAGAGGGGAATTTGTTGTGTCTACCTCTGGATCACACAGCCCAGAGAAGATCCTTTGATAGCAATGCTGACAAGTCTTTTGAAAATGGTAATACTGCACAGCTGCCGGGGGACAGAGCTGTGCAAACTGCCCCCAGACCAATCCCTTTTGCTCCAAGAATTAGCTCGGGATGTTTTTACAGAGAAAAATACAATGTGCGATGCCAATGAGCTACCAAAATCACTTGATTCCCCAGCAAATGTTAGTAGTGTGTGCTGTTCTGGACAATTTAAGTAAAGAACACTTGGTTCTTTCATTTGCAAGTCCCCATAGGCACCTTGCTTGATTCTTTAATGGGCTTCCAGGAATCAACTCGGAGACCTGAGAAGTTTGTTCTCGCTTCACAGAATTTTAGGTTGCTGTAGCACTGCATGTAGAACATGCATTCATTGAAGAATGAATTGTTATTGAGCAGATAAATCCAGGATGTGGCTTGTGGGGAGCAAGGGTGAGGGGGCAGGAGGAGCTGGGCAGTGATTTGGTAGCAGAGTGGCCTTTTCCTCCTGGGAAGCCATCCTGAATCTCTTGCCCTGAGCTGGTGGTCTGAAGTCAGTTCCAGTGTGTGACTCCAGGCACATGACCTGGGCTAGGAAAAGGCCTCCAGCGCTGGGAGGATTAGCTGATGCTGCCCTGGTTAGATGGTTATTACTGCTCAAGGAAACTGCTGGATTTTTCTCTGTGTGCTCCAAGTTTTGTGTTCCACTCCTCTGGCATGAATAAATCCAGTGCTTGTACTTCCTAGATCTTGATATTTAATAAAAGAAAGGGTCATATTCCCTTTCCAACACCAGCTTATAAACAAGTCATTATTTTGAAAACATACAGTGGAAAAAAGATGGTTAATGTGCTTGAATCAAAAACATGGTGAGACCAAAAATTAATGTTTTAATCTGCTTTTTATGCTGAGAGCCAATTTATAGTACACTGGAGGTGTCTGAACACTTTGATGAAGAGTCTGTGTTTGATTCCTAAAACATGCTGTGGATTTTTACTAATCCATCATACAGACACCCACTCCATGAATTGGTGTAGTATACAAGTGCACTATTTACATTTGAGACGTAGCCATACTCTTGGCACAGTTTTAATAATAAGTATAAAGTGACAGAGCTAAAAAGAAAATTCCAACACCTGGTTTAGTGGAAGGAGTCCCTGCCAACAGCAGGGGTCTGGGAACTGGATGATTTTTAAGGTCCCTTCCAAAGCCCTACAGGAACTTCTGCTGCTTTCCCTGTCCCACAGGTAAGTGGCACAGGGTCTTTGGGTCATGGCAGTAGCCAGGAAGTGGAACAGGTCTGAAGGATTCCCAACTCCTGCTTGCTGTCATCTTTCCGTCATCCAGTCTTTCCAAAATACACAGACTCATCCATAAAAAGACACATTTCTGGAGGTGGGGTGGCAGGGCTGTGTGGAGAGAAGTGCAGCTGGAAGGGGCAGAGTTACCAGGGTGACCTTAGGGGAATGGAGATGCACAGGAATTCTTGTTAACAGCACCAAGCCACTGACTGAGGCTGGTACTGCCTGTAAAGGCAGAGAAAAGGAACTGGAGAGCTGTCCCTGCTGTCAAACCCCCTTCTCCTCCTTGGGAGCTAGTCCCATCAGGATTACACTGATATTTTTGTCACCCCTCTCATGTGGCTGCAGCCCTGGAGCCAGGCCCTTGCTGCTGTGCAATGGGGCAGGGGAAAATGCCCCAGATGGAAAATGCTGGCAGCCTCCACCTGCTTGAGGGTGTGTTCTTGGTGTTTATCCAAGAACAAAATTCTTGGTGTTTATCCTTTCCTTCCTTCTCGTTTTCCCCCTTCCCTTATTCTTTTCTATTGTTTCTATTGTGCTGCTTCTTGCAGGGAGCCATCCCCAGAGTGGCTCCTGTAAGTCCCTTTGGCAATTAGGCTTTCAAACCATGAAAGAAGCTCATTCAAATTCTTCCTCTCCATGAGCTCTCCAAGAGCTGTGCTTGTGTCTGTATGGAGGGACCTTGCTGTTCTCTTACAGGCTGCTAAAATTTCCCCCAAAAATAAAAACCATAGTCAGTTTTTCCACAAGTGATTTTTTTTTTTAGCCAATTAATATTTTAATAAAGCCTAGATGAAAGTGTTACTAGGGAGGAAGCAAATTAGTGTATGTGAGCTTTTCTGCTTGCTGTGGAGATGGATGGGTTTCCTCTGCCATTCAGAATTTTCTAGGATGATGGGACTGTGAACAGGATGTAATAACTGAGGTATGGAGAGATGAGTTTTGAGACAAGTGATAATGAAATCAAGACAGCAGTATTGAGCACTAGCACATCTTCTCCATCGACCAACTGTACTTTCTAGAACTTAAAAATGAGGAAAAAATACCCAAACACAACAAACCATCTCTGGGCTTTTTGCATTTTGATTTGAACAAAGTGCATCAGGGTACCTTTGCCATTCACTTCTCCCCTTAGTTTTCTAAGCCTTTTCTCCCATGTCATTCCTTTACAACCAGAATCCCCTAAGTCATTCTGCTCCAGCCACTGCCTAAAATTAAAGTTACTAAGGATTTTTTCCATTGATGCCCTTTCTCAGGCTGGACGTAACGCATTGCACACACCTCAGCAAGGAGCCAATAAAATAATATGGAATAGCAGCTAAATATTAGAGGAGAATGGAGAAACTTGGTCAGAAACTGATTGGTTTTATCTGTAGAACTGTAACTGGGTGCATAGATGGGAGCTCCCTAAATCTGCTGTCATGAAACGCTGGGGAATTGCATTCAGGGTGCTCCATGCTGTTCCCTGCACTGAATTCCAGGTGCCATTGGGATTTAGCTGCTCCAGAGAGCTGCAGCCTGCACCGAGCTCATCCTTGGGCTGCAGGGAGTGCACATCCTCTGGCAATGGGATGCTTCAATTTTCTTTGGGGAATGGAGCCCAGCTACAGAGTTGTGCCCATGCTGGTAAATGGGAAGTTGAAGTATCTGATCTGAAAGGCTGGTGTTGCAATGAAAATATGTACTTTTTCCCTTTTTTTTTTTTTTTTCCTTTTTTAAAAAATTTTTTCCTGGTGGAAAGTCCAGGCAGGGTGATGAAATCTGGTTTGTCGCTGAGGTTAGATGTCTTTCAAGACCACCTGTCACATAATCCATTTGCCAGCCTCAAGAGGACATAGTAAATATTTTAAAGTCTGTAAACACAGCACTAGTCAGGCTTTCATGGATCAAAAGCCAGGAAAACTGAAACACAGTGCAAAAAAGCCACGAGTACTGATGTAGTCCTTGTCGTGGATATCTTTACTAGAAATGCTATTGCAGGTGTGTGATCTGACCCTAAACGCATCTAAAGAACACAATTCTGTTATAAAATAGGAAAAAGTGTGGATATTTTGGGCCACATTGAGTTATGATAGTTTCATAGTAAGATAAAAACTCCTAGTGGAGTAATATATTTGTATTTTGTCGGGTGTTCTGCAGACACACCGACTAAAATGATGGAATAAGCCTCAATTTACAGCTTCATTCTAGCATTCGATTTTTCTATGTGTGCTTCCCCCTAAGTATTTCAGTATTTTAGCATTCTGACTCCTTGTCCACCCCAATTTTCCTCCCTTTTGTGCCCTCCTTGTGCTGCTGACACAGATGGTAGAATAGCTCCTTCCCCTCTCCATGCTCAGACCTGCCAGGGTGTCACTGGGAAGGTATCTGGTAGAGAAGCCCTATTTAAAATGCAAAAAAGCTGTGTAAAAACCCTCGAAACACCAGCTGGCTGCTGTGTATAAGAATTTAAAATGTTTCTCAGTGGTGCAAGAAGAAATTCTTTATCCTTCCTCCAGCATTAAAAAAATATCAAAGACAGCAGATAACATTTTGATGGAGCCAGTGTGTTAGGGATGCAGAAGTACAGCTCGATCCAGTAATGAGCTAATTTTCCTTCCCCCTTTTACCTTTTGATGCAAGGCAGCTGGGTTATGTGTGTCTGTCTGGATGTAGTTTTCCTGGCTGTGTTCCCTTTTTGGCAGGAAGATATTGAATAGGGAGGGTTTGAATTTTTCAGAGTGTTTGAGAACTCCAGCAGCTCAGCTTCCTCTGGTGCAGTTATCGTGTCCTGGGATTTTTTTGTGGTTGTACAGGGGATTTCTGGATGCCTACACTGGTAGGAATTGTGTGTGCAGCAGTGCAGCTTCTCCTGGGTGTGTCAGGTTGGCAGCGTGCAGGTGGAAATAAGCTGGGGAAAGGGATTTTCCTGGATCTTGGACACGAAGCCAAGAGGGCAAAAGCTGTTGACAGAATTTCTTGTAGGGGATCCCCACTGTGGAAATGTTGACTCTGGCTTGCTGCTAAGTTTAGAACCATGTAAAACACGTACCCTGCACTTTATGCAGAGCAGATGGTCCAACAGGCTTTACTGGTTGCAGTGTGTCAAATAACAGATTGTCTAGAAAAGTTTGCTTGCTTTTGGCAGACAATTTAATTCAGCTCATAGCTGTGCTACCGAAGTTCACTGTGCATCTCTACAGAAGTGGGCAGCTAACACATTTTGTGTCATCTGCTATACTAAAAGTTTTTTAAATAATTAAAAAAAAAAATAAAGTAGAAGTTGTGTCCCTACTTGTTCTCTTGAGCGGAGGTGGGAAAAGGCAGCTCCAGTGTGTGAGTAGAGAAAGCAGTATGAAATCCAGAAAATTGATTCATATTCCAAAGCCACAATCTCCTTCTAGCTGGTAAAACATTTTTTTTTCATTCTCTTTTAATATGTCCTTTGATATAATTCCTCCCTTTATTTTAGACTTAGGAAAGCATAAAAATCTCAGGCTTTATTGGGAGAAAAACCAAAAGTAGTTTTTGCAAACTTCTAACATCTACACAGAGCAGGCTATTAGGTGTGATGCCTGCTGTCACCAGGTTCAAGAAAACCCAAGTAGTGTTTAATAAGAAATGAGCATACACAAACGTGAATGTTAAAATTCTGATAAAGCTACCAGTTTGATTATATTAAGGATGGTCACCTTGTGAAGGGATCCTTGGAAGAACTGGATTCTTCAGGTCTCTGTAGGTAAGTCATTGCATATTTTTCTCTTCTTTGAAGCAGTTTATTGAAAATATTGGGGTGTAATCCAGGCAAAAGTACCCCACTGTGCTGTCTCACCTGGACTTGTCTGGCATGCTCAGCAGGCAGGATAAGGTTTTGCACCCAAGTGACTTCCTCTTGCAATTCTCTTTCAGCTTTATCAGATGTGTGGCAATGTTAAACTCCTGCCCAGCTACCTCCTTTCTATTTAGCTGGGCTGATGCATTGAGCATCCCAAAGACCTGGCCTGAGACATTGTTTACAGGTGATACCTGAGTAGCACAAAGTCCTGCAGACTGTGCTTGTATGTGATCCCAAGGCGTGGCTGTGTCTTTAAAATGGCCTTTTTTTCTCTAATAAATACCATATCCGTAGCTGTGAATCACAGGGCAGGTTTCCACGTCAGTCCCTTGCTGCACATCTTGCATTTGAAATCCATTTGCCAAGGTGTGTCTCCTGTGAACCCATCTGTGCCCAGCTCAGAGGGTGGGAGTCAGTAAGATCACTGATTTCTTCAGTGTGAGCCCTAAAAAAACAGTCTTTTTCCTTCTGCAGACCACTGGTCCAGTGGCTGCCTTGCCCAAATGGGTGGCCAGCATGGTGTTTCAGGTGCTGGAGGTGTCTGTAGGTAGGGACTTTAGTTGACGAGGATGAGGGTAGGGGGACATCCTCACTCTCCACGGTTCCTGTGGGACTCCTTGTTTTTCCAGACCCAGACGACAGCAGATCCAGCCCTGCTGACAGACGATGCTGTTGCCAGCTGGCATGGTTTTATTATCACTTTATTATTAATCAGGGCTTGTCAGTTTTTTGTTGCTCAGCCTGTCTTGTTCTCAGCAGTGGAGCTGCCACACCCCCGGTGGGGTGAGGGGGCTATCATTTTCTGTGCCTCTTTTCCCACAGTCATTTGCCATCTCCTGGGGAAGAGTAAAACCTGTGCAGAGCCTCTAGCTCCATGGGTGAGGGGAGGTGGCAGCACCTCTGAGGAAGTGACCTGCAAGGAGGAGCAGCAAAAACCCCACGATAGTGGTGAGTCGTGGCAGGACAAGGAGGGAAGTGGATTTGAGTTTTACCTGGAGGAGGAGAGCAAGCAGGCACAAGTAGCCTGGAGGAGGAAGGAACTTGGCTGGTTTTGGGGGGACAGCTGGAGGGTGAACAGGGAAGGTTTGTATTTTCTCAACAGCCTCACAGTTCTACTTGTCTTACCTTCCAAGGAGATGCTGACAGTGTTACCTTTCCCTGGTCTTAAAATTAAAACCAAAACACGGTTTATAGGGAAAAGGGGTTTTTACCTCGGTATTTATTTCAGGATCCTTGGGTACAGCACTTTGTCCAGGTGGAATGCCCTGAAAATGCATGCACACTGTCACACCAAAATACACACAATTATAGGCCTTGCAAAATTAACATATTTATCAAAGATCCCCCAATGAGAGCCTTGAGTGAACACCTTGTTCTGAGGAAGCTTCCCCCTGGATGGGCCTATCTTTGTTTACAAAAATATGTTTTGGAGAGGACCTTGGTCTCTGGGGCTTCCAGACTGTTTGGTTTTCTGGTTTAATGGTACAGTGGGTCTGAGCTGAGTTATCAGACTTGAAAAGTCACAAGCATGCAGGCCAAAAGCACCAAAACCACACAAAAACATATAAAAGAGTATGTAAGAGGGGTATAAAAGAAAAAGCAAAAATCATTCTGGCATCAACAGCAGAAGGACACTAACACAGGCAAGAAAATGTGACCCTGATGGATGGTTGGGAACCTTCAGGTCTGTGTTCATTGGAGGAAAGGGCTCAGTGGCCAGCAGGCTGAGCGTGGTGTGCTTTAATGCCAGCTCTGAGGTCCCAGCTTGTGCTGCTCCTACTGGTGCAGAGCCTGAGACAGGTGGCCTGGGTCTTTGCTGGAGCCCAACTACGAATAAGCTGTCACATAAATGCTCAGAACAATACCCACTGGGGAAATGCTGGCGGGCAGACAGTACTTCCAAAGAGATTTTTTAGTGGCTTGGCAACCAAGTGTATCAAAATCCATCAGCAAACAACCTCACTGAGCATGCTGGAAAATTCTCTGTTCTCTGACTTCTCCCTGCCTTGTTCCTTGAGAGGTTGTTCCTACAAAACTGGGTATGACATGCTGACAGCACTGGTGGTAATGCACAGGGGGAAGTGACCACACAGCACTGAGGGCAGAAGAATAAAGGTGTTTCAGAGGTGACTCTGTGCAAGGAGAGGTGGAGTGTGTGCCAGGCAGGCAATGCCTTCCCTCCTACCTCCTCTACCCACAGGAGGCATGGACACTGTCCAAAACCGGTGCTTTCTGTGGCCCGTGGGTGTTCTTTTTTCAAGACTCCCACCACTGACTTAGCTGTGAATTCAGTGGGAGTTAAACCAAATTAGGGCAAGTTGGAAAATCCTTTTCAAAACACTTAGTCTGCCGTCATGGGGATGCTGCATGGACGCCTTCCAGAGCAGCTCCTAGACCAAGCAGGATTGTCTGCACTGTGAGATTGTGAGAGTGACAGACTCCCCCCGTGGGACACAAAAGGAAGGAATGGTGGGAGGAATGTGGGCACCTGGGTGCTGACCCGTTAGGGGGAGAGCCATGGACGTGCCTCTGGGAGGCGATCCCACCTCCTCCTCCTCACAACTTCCCTCTGGAACAAAATCCCTCAAAAACTTGGTGGCTCCAGAATATCCTTTTGTTGCTGGTTTGGAGCCAGCCCAATCAAGAAATGTTCCTTTGCAATCCTACTAGCAGCAGGAAAAGCTCACTCCAGTTTTTCTCACAAGCTATTTTTGATTAGCTGCAGATAATTGTGCTGACTGTTCAGTGGCAGCCTCTTTGCATACTTAGCCACACTTGCACGCAGCAAAGAGTATTGGACCACGAGCGAGGATATTTCCTTGTTACTTTCCAGTATCTCTGATTTCCTCTCATCCAAGCACAGAAGCAAATCCAGCATGAGTGGTTTAAAAATTAATTGTCTATTGGGGAGCTGAAGAAAGCAGATTAGGGAAATGCTGCTTGCATTATCTTTGGAGAAATGGCGTGGACAACCAGTAGTTTCCAAGCAAGGGGTTTGGTTTTTAACTGATTGGTAATCAGACATGGCAAAATCCTTCAGCAAATAGCCTGAATTAGTGTACTGGAAAATTAACTAATAGCTGGAGGAATGCTTCTGTCTGAAATTATTCTTTCTGTGATTTGACAGCTCTAGTAATCCAATTGCTGTGAGTTTAATTTCATATTTATCTTTCTGTGAGGATGTGTTTTAATGCTTGTTTTACCTTGCTGCCTTCTAACGAAGATTTTTTTATTTAAAAAGAAAAATGAAGGAGCTTTTCAAACTAGATTGGTTTCATAGCAAGGAAAGCCAGGGTGAGGTGTTCCTTGTGCCACGTGCTGCAAGCAGGGGTGGCCAAGGGTGGTCTCCACAGGAAAACATCCCACCACAGCCCCATGGCAGGGGCAGACACTGCTCCTGCTGAGGGAAGGGGACTCTGGGGAGATGCTGCTGCATAACCTGTTTTTCAAGTTCTTTTGGGCCCTGTTATTCTTCATTTTTTAATGCTGTTTCTTAGCTCTCTGTAGTTTCTGACAGTGTGTATGGAGTGGGGTGTGTGTGCACTCATCTGCCTTCTTGCATGAGAAAATCTGTATAAAATCCCTTTTCGAAGTGCCCAAATGAACATAATGACTAAATGGTGAATAAGCCACTAAATGAGACATTTCAGGAATCATTTTATGATATGAGAAGTGAAAATCTGAACAAACACATGCTAAATTAAAGAACTTTCCATGAGGGTGGGGGGTTTGCCAGAAAGACTATAGTTAGTTGCAAATCTGCATTTCACTGTGATTACAAATCAAGGCAGAGATATCCTTTAATTTGCGAAGGGAAAGAAAACAGCACAGATGTAAACCAGCACCTCTAAGAGAGCTGCTCTGTGCTAGACACTTGGAGGATGGCTCTGCTCGGGGAGAATCTCCTGCCTGGCAGTGATGGGGTGGCTGTGCACTGGGACATGAGACCACGAATCTGTCAAATCCAATAGAAGGCAGCTGTGAAAACAATCCCCTGAAAACAAGAAATTAAGGCAGTCCAACTGTGTGCGATATAGGCAGAAGCAGAAGCCTTTGCATCCTGCTTTAAATGTTTTCAAACCTGGGAAAATCATAAGGCTGGAAATCCTGTGAAGTCTAAGCAAGACAACTGAGACAGCCACCTTATGAAGATTACTTTTTTGTTTTAAGGCACAGTGGTCACACTTCCAGCCTTTTTTGTCTGTTTTCCAGATTCCAGTGTCTGAAGTATATTCCTGATAATTACCATGGGAAGAGCCATGGTGATAATGGTTCCTTTGTATTCCCTTGGGGGCAAAAAACAAAAGCCAAAAAAGCGCTTTTGAAGCGTTGACTGAGTTGTATTTTTTAATTCTTCAATGATTGCCTCAAGTAGGTGAGACTAAATCTCAGATAATGGGTCTAGAAAAATAATACTATTAAAGGTGTGCTCTCTATAATTACTAATAGAATTATCCAGGCTTATCTGCTTTCAAAGGATACTCCACTGCCTTGCTATTTAAACAAACAGAAAAACAAAACCAAAAAACCAATCAGACAAACAAACAAAAAACAGGTGTGGAGCTGCTAACCTTTCTTTCCCACTGGGATTCTAATGCCATTATCAGTTATTTGTATGAAATTTTTCTCCTTTCTTCTGGGCCTTGTTTTTTCCCCCCTTTTAAGCTTTGTATCTAGTCCTACACCATGTCAATAAATACACTAAGATGCAGAATCTGGCTGCAGATCTTTGCATTTTGCTGGGATTTGCCTTGTCCTTCCCTCTCTGGTGCTCTGGGAGGCAGGGGCAGGGGAAGAAATAAAAGTGTGGATGTGCAAAGAGGCATCTCTGACATTGCTGCTGGTGTGGATTTGTCCCAGAGGTTTTGTGGGGCTGAAGAGAGGCAGGTGCCTTCTTCATGCCTCTGTCAGTACTGTGAAAGAGGAATCATCCCTCCCTCCAAGTGCTTTAACCCCAGGTGCTGTGGTGTCACTGGAGCAAGGGGTTCTGCCCCTCTGCTCTCATCCTGGCTGATGAGAACATGCCAATATAGGTGTTAGAACATGATGAGACGACATGAAAGCACTACCTGAGAATTTCTGCCTTCATTTGTGAGTGCCAATCCTTGTGTAATGTTACACGATATAATCTGATGGAAGGACTCAGCTGTGTTGCTCTCCTTCCTGGGCATTGGGTGAACCTCAGGCTGGAGTTGAGCCCTGGAGCTGTGCAGGGAAGGGTCTTTGTGAGACCCCAGAAACCTGAGCTGCTCCTGTCCGGTGTTCGTCCTCCAGGTGGGTGAGCCCTGGCCTGTGGCACTGCCCACATGGCACGAGGGAGGACACAGGGCTTCAGCTGAGTGTGTCACCATGAGTGCAGGACAGGGCTGCCCCACGCTGCCTGGTTGTGTGTTCATTCCAAATCTGGGAAATCCTGGGATGCTCTCACCTGCCCTAGGATTTTGCCATCAGTTTGTGCTTTGGGTCAGCAAAAGGTGGCTCTGTAGGAATTGGCTTTCTTTAGAGCTGTCTCTAGTCATAGGGCAGGAGTGTTTGATATTATTGCTTTTCCACAAATATCTTCCTTCCTTAGGCTGCTGGAAGGTGCTCTGCCACTTTGCCTCCCTAGAGCTGAAGGAGAGAGAAGATTCAGCTGCTGGAGTTTTGCACTTTATTGCCCAGGAAGGACACTTGTAATTTAATTGAGTTACTGCCTATTTAAAGACTCCTAAAGGTACTGACTGCCTTGAGCTGGGCCCTGTTTTCAGTATTTTTTTTTTCCAGGAACCAACTATGCAGTTAAAAAATTATTTAACCATGTTGTCAAAGCAGGATGGTTTTTTTTTGTTGTTGCAGTTCATATCCTATAGGAATATTTCCACTTCATTTAATACATAGGTGTCTGACTGTGTTTCCTGACCTCTTTACCGTGAGATTAAAATGATGTCAGGGCTGATATTCCTTTCTTCTGCCAAACTGCAGTCAATTAAAATAGGCAAAGACATTTTATAACAAAGCAGTCTTTTGAGAGGGAAATGTAGATTAATGTTACTTTCTTTCCCCCCTCCTGACGATGCCCAGAGCAGAGGACAGTGTCCCACACATCATGGATGGCCCCAGAGACAGACTTTGTTGCAGCTGATATTTTTCTGGGAGGCAGCTGGATGGCAACTGTGAGTAATAAAAACCCGGAAAGAGAGAGTTCAGCATGGGATTAATGATTCCCTCTAGGAAAGTGCCAGTCAAAGGTATCCAAAATTCAACCACAACAGAAGCAGCCCAGCACACATTGACCTAGCAGCCCTCTCCCCATGTGCCTTCATTTATTTTCGAGCTGGTCACAGCCTGAAACCTCTGCCTGTGACTCTTAGAAAGCGGCGGTGAGGAAGGAGATCCATCACTGCCCTCTGTGCAGCTGTGCCTGGTTCTGCACAGAAAGACAGACCAATACATCTGCAACTGGTCACACAAAATGCATCTTTCTAATGCAGAACATCTTGTCATTACGCTGGGAAACTCTTTCTGGAGCAGAAAAATGAGCTCTCTCCCAGAGGCCTGGTGCACAAGTGGATATGGGGAAGCAAGAGGATGCTGTCGTGCTCATCCTTCAGAAAAACAGGAAGCCTGAAACCAAAGTGCACCTTTTATAGGCAATATTGCCATTTTATAGCAGGGGTGGAAGGATAGTCTCATGTTTATGGGTGCATATCAAATGGGTTATCCAGTTTCTTTTTAGGATAACTTGCTTCTTTTGCTCTCATGTTGCAATTTGCTTTCTTAGATCAGTTAATGCCAGAGCTATAAAGCACAAAAGAATGAAGCCATAAGCCAGTTTAATGGAGCATAGAAAGCTAAACTGCTATATCACAAATAAATAAACTAGCTATAACCCATTGGAAAAGAAAAAAAACCTATTTACATGTAGTCTATTAGAAACAGGAATGGGACTGTTCTTAATGAAAGGCTTCTGAAGGAAAACTTACTTTGAAATGCTGTGTTTACCTATTATAGGAAAATTAATGCAAAATCATGCAAAATAGCTTTATTTTTATCTTTGCTCACTTGTCTACTTCCTCTGCTTTTTTTTCCCTCTGCTCCTCCACTTCCTTTCCCTGCAGAGAAAAAACCCTTCCTTATTATCTGTTCCCTTTATGATCCTGGTGTTTAATAAAGGGAACTGAAATTTTTCATTTTCAGGCCCTCTCCTCCATGAAAGGAGGAGGGCTGAGGAGAATAAAATACTTATTTTTGAGAGGCAGCTAAATACCTGGTCAAAAATCTTTCTAAAGGGTCTTTTTGTGGGGAAAATAGAAACTTCTGGGCCAGTTTCAGTATTGAAAGGGCAGTTTGGAGGGGACACATTTAATCTCTCAGCATCTCTGGATGGATTTGGCAGATGACAGCTATTGAGGGGGAGCAGAAACGTCAGTGATGTCTGAGGAAGGAGCTGAGAGGCTGCTGCTCGTGGAAAGAGGGATGCAGACAGGCAGCAAACACACCACTGAGTTGATCTCAGTGAACACACTGCTGCTGGATGACAAAAGGTGTAGAATGGGGCTCAACAGCTTACTTCACAGAGGGAAAAATCCCAAAGAACAGTTACTTCGAACAAGGGATTGCAGAATCTCTTCTTTTGGGCCACTTTACTGCCAGAGGGACTCAAAGAGCTTCCCCCACCAGTCCAAATCCTACATGTGGAATGAGAGCCACTTCTTAATTACTAGCAATATTCTCCTTTTCCTGGGGCACGCAGCAGCTCCTGGCATGGTATGAGGCCAATTTTCCAGCCATGCTGTGGCAGCCACCGAGCCTCACATCATTGCTCCCCTCTTCTAGTACAAGTGTGTTCATTTGCTCTCCTGTTTACAGGCTTTGTTTTCAGGATCCAAATGGCAAGGATGGAGGAGTCCCCGGGAGTGTTTAACCACTGCCAAGCTCCCCATTGTCATTTATATTTGTTTGGTAATTTGCAAGAACAAGCACTTTACATAACAAATCCTTTTTTATTTTTTTTTTCCCCGAGGCCCCTGAAGTGCTTCAGAAATGCCAGTTAGCTGATCTGCACGGTTTTTCTGTCAGGTAGGTGTGTGCTGGTTTGGGCTGAGGTAGTTTTCTCACAGTACCTCATGCATGTTTTGTCCATGTTAGGTTTTGGCAACCCATTGAAGAAGAGGGGTTGTTGTACCTTCTTCTCCCTGTGCCTTTTACCCAAGTGACACCAAATTTCAAAGCTATCCCAATGAGAACACCTGCCTTCTACTCACTGAGTTGTTCCAGGGCTTTCCACCTCAGAACCTTCTCAGAGGATTTCACCACAGAACAAAATTATACCACACATATTCCCCATACCCTATATATTATACCCTACCATGAGAGAATTGTTTCCTGACACAGCCTGTTGAGTTGCTCTGTGCTAGAGGTTTGTAGCAGAGGGGGCAGAGCCATTCCATGGGACAAACTGCACCATTGCTCTGATTTTATTGAATATTTTATCAAAATTTGCTTCTGCTCAGTTCCTTTCCATTTGCTCCAGTGGTATTCCTGTCTTGCCGTTCTGCAGTTTGTCTTTTATGTTACTTTTGCATACTTTAGAGTTTTTCTTCAGCTGTTGCCTTTCTCTGATCTTAAAATTAAAATCAAAACACTGTTTATGGGGAAAAGGGGTTTTTACCTCAGTATTTATTTAAGGATCTTTGAGTTCAGCACTTTGTCCAGGTGGAATGCCCCGAAATGCACACAATTATAGACCTTGTAAATTAGCATATCTATCAAAGATTTTCTAATGAGCGACTCGAGTGAACTTCTCGTTCTGAGGAATCTTCCTTCTGGATGGGCCTATCTTAGTTTACAAAAATACATTTTGGAGAGGATGTTTGGTGCAGTGGGTCTTAGCTAAGTTATCAGACTTGGAAAGTTACAAGTATGTAGGCTAAAAGCACTAAAAATACATAAAACTATATAAAAGGGTATATAAGAGGGGTATAAAAGAACAGACGAAAAATCATCCTGGCATCAGAGCCAAGGCCAACACATTTAGCTAGCCCAACTCTTCTTAATCAACCAGCCACTTTCTCCAAAACTTTGTTGCTTTTGTGATTTCTTTGGTATTTCCCAGGCAGATTCATACTTCAGCTGAGACATAAGAGGGGAGCAGAATAGTGAAGATTGGGGAGGGTGGGATCTGCACATGGACGTGGCCAAGAAGTTCAAATCCTTAATGGGATCCTGTCTCCTGCCAATGAGGAGTGACTGGGAGCCTTAAAAAGAAAGGAAAAAAAATATTTTAGGGGGACATTTCTTTAAGGAAAGTCTGTGATTGACTATTTAATTAAGAAATTAAAACTAATTTAGGTGGAAATGGGATCTCGAAGTGAATTGCTGTAAGACAATGCTTTACAGTGTATTAATCTTTTATTCATTTCTATTCTGGATTTCTTTAATTTTGTTAGTGCAACAGAAAAATAAATCTCTTCTGCAGAGAGAAATCCCTCCGACAGTGAGGATGAAATGTGTCTGGAATCACAATCCCCTATTATAGCTGAGCTAATCATGGTACTTTATAAAATTTCTCATGCAAATAGATATTTTCTCCAATACCTGTTTAAAACACGCTTCTATGCTGATTGACTACAGTGTTAGCAGAGGCAAAGGTAAAGGGATGCAGACATAGCCAAAGCCAATTCTGCCTGTTTGATCTTGTTTTCTTTGGTGCTCAGCCTCTGATATAAAAAAGGTATAATAAAAAGCTTTCCTCAAAACCTATTCACTCTCAAGGGCTCAGGCACTGAGTTCTGTCCAGTTCCTTTCCTAATTTTCAGTAAAATAGTGGAAAAAAAAAAATCCAAGTACATCTGTTTCCTTAGCTTGTAAATAGATGAATTTAAAGGCCTTCCAAAAGGTGTTAGCAGTTGGAGTTGCTACTTCTGAATTTTTTGAGATTTTCCAGGTAACATCAGAAGCTGTTTACATTCAGGTCACTTCTTGTTGGTTTGTAGGTTTCTAATTTCCACATAACTGGAATAACGGTGAGAGGCATTGCTGGCATTCAACAAATGATGTTTGCTTCCTCTCACTGCAGGACTACCTCTCCATCTCCAAAAGGACTCCCTTTTGTGTAGATGTAGGCAGGAACATGTGCTAAAGCACAGCTTTGGATGCCTCAAACACTTCACTCCCATGCCATGGAACCCTTCCAGCTTGTTGGCGTACACTCAGTTGTAATCCAGGGAAATCACTGCCACAGCCAAAGGCATATTTCCACGATGATGTCTTATGCCTGAACGAGGACAATCCTTTGGAGTGCTCTCTGAATCTCCTGTCTTGTGGAGCTGAGTATTTATAAATGTGCCACGGAAAAAAATATCTCGGTTTGGCTCTCTTTTCTGACTCACTTCTGCTTAGAAATGGCTGGGAAGGGGGAATGAAATGTTTGCATCCTGACAAATATCATTACAATCTAAGAAGCTCCAACCTGGGAGCCCCAGGCTTTTCTCCCCCTGAATTCTCAGGATCTCCTCACTGCTGTAATGACTGGTAGAAATCTCAGCCACTTGTGGTCAGCGTGGCAGTCGTTCTGTGAATCCTGACAGCAATCCAGGTGACTCCATTCCTAATCTAGAAATTGGGGTGAACAGGACACTGAATCCACGGCATGCCCTTTATGCAATTTGTGTGTGACCAAACATGGATTTAAAAAATTTATTAGTTTATTTATGCTTGTGTTTTACTATACGCATACATATGTGTGTATGAATACTTCAGACTGATATTTTATATCTAAAATCAAGGTCAAATTGTTTGTTTCTGAATAATAATTGTGAAAGCAGTGAAATTTTGGAACAGGTGGAGTGTGTTGAGCTGTAGAGGTTCAAAGAGAGGCAATGATATTCAACGTGGTAGGAAAGCAAGAGTTTTTTAACTTCAGCTTTCAGAGTTGTATCTAGCTGTTCTTTTCCCCGCCTGCCTTCACACTGAGTCTGTGGTTGCCTGAGGCACAGAAGAAAGTCTGAGTATCAGAAACCTCTGCTGCAGGATGAGGAGGATCCTTTGATGGAGACATCAAGATATTATGCCTTCTTCTTTTGTGATTTTGTTGAAAACTGATATTTTTTTTTTTTACATTCTGAGAGTTTCTCATTTAACTTTTCCCCATAAAAATCACCAACTGCTTCAAAACCAAACTAGCCAAGACCCCTTATTAGAAATAGCAGAGTTCATCAGAAAGCTGCAACATATTGGAGAGAACAACCTATGCACCAAAGCAGGTTTAAAACCAGAAACTCCTAAATCTTCAAGGTCAGGGAGTGCTATTGTTTAGAAAGCTTGCTCAGTTAACAGACTGGCTTTTGCATACCAACTGCAGAAAGCTGTCGCCATCACATAAACTTTTTTCCACCTTCTGTCTAATGTATGGACTCTGGCCTCTTCCACAGCAAAACTCTGGAAGAGCTTGGTTTTCATGAGTTTTGCAATGAAACATGCTGACTTCTTAGTGTGAAATTATATTTTTATTGAGAAATTGAGCTATTCTTAATGGCATTGAAAAGGTCTCTAAAGTAGTTATCCTGTTATAAAAATAGGCAGGTTTTTTTCTAGCTGAAAGAAATGGTGCAGGTTGACTGGAAATTCATTTTTTATTGTTGAGAAATTTTATACAGCTTTCTTGGTGAAACCAAGCAACCCTGTGTATAGGAAACCTAGCTCTGGCCACTAAGTTGTAATAATGGTAATAATACTAATACACAAACATCTTTCCTTGCCCATGTGTGTTCCTATCTGATCCCTGCTCATGTAAAACCAGCTTTTCAGTGGTGATCACTAATTACATCCTCACCTGAGGCTCTGATATCTGGGTTTGCAGATACACTGAGCACAAATGGAATCAAGCTGGGTGTATATTAATTTCTGGCTTTCTCACTGGGCAGAAGCTATTTATTTTAAAATTGGCAATAGTGTCCTAGAGACCCTTTGTGAAAAGCTAATTGCTCTGGTTTCAGGAGAAATGTGAGCAGCAGGCAGTAAGCAGAGATGGAGCCAGAGGCAGCAGAAGGAAGAGGGCTGTCCATGAGGGTGTCCTGTGTGCAGAGGCCTTCAGAGGCACCCTGTGGAAAACCTGCCTGTGATCAGATGTTTAAAAGGTGTCTCTTCAAGTATGTGTGTAAGGGAAATGAATTCAGATCCCCCTCTATGTCTTCAATTTTACCTGTCCCAGCTGCTGGCTGTCTGCTGCTCTGACTTTGATATGCTCTGACTTTTAGTATTTTTGTGTGTGTGACCTGAAGTTGTGGGAAAGAAGATGAAACCCTTTCCTTGTTGCAACCTTCATGTGATGCTGACTGGGACCAGCCTCGGGGCCACCACAGGGAGCTGTGGGGCTGACGACACTGTGGTGAGGAAGGGGAGCTGTGCTCTCTGGGAAGCAAACCCAGCGAGAGGTGAGGTGTGCTCATCGGGGAACAGCGAGCAGGGCACTGACACTCCCAGCCCTGTGCTGAGGTGAATCCTGGCCCAACGTGCCTCAGTCTTTTCCAGCTGTTGGACTCCTCTCTGCCTCCCGCTCATCCTTATTTTGGTCCTTCTCTGTCTTCATAGAATCACAGAATGAGCTGAGATGGAAGGGACCTACAGGGATCATTGAGTAATCCTGGCCCTGCGCAGGACATTCCAACAATCCCACCCTGTGCATCCCTGAGAGCATTGTCCAAACACTCCTGGAGCTCTGGCAGCCTTGGGGCCGTGCCCATTCCCTGGGGAGCCTGTTCAGTGACCCAGCACCCTCTGGGGGAAGAACCTTTCCCTGATATCCACCCTAACCCTCCCCTGGCACAGCTCCAGCTGTTCCCTGGGTCCTGTCCCTGGTCACACAGAGCAGAGATCAGGGCCTGCCCCAGCTTCCCTCATGAGGATGTTGAAGAGCACAGTGAGCTCTGGCCTCAGTCTCCTCTTCTCCAGCTGAACAGACCAAGTGTCCTCAGCTGCTCCTCACACGGCCTCCCCTCCAGACCTTTCCCCTTCTGTGGCTTTCTTTGGATGCTCTCTAAGAGTTTATTGTCTTTTTTGCATCCTGGTGCCCAAAGCTGCCCCCAGCACTGGAGGTGAGGCCAACCCAGCGCAGAGCAGAGCAGGACAATCACCTTCCCACTGACTGTCTCGTTCTTATCTAGCCCAACCCAGTCCCCAGATCCCAAACTTGAGATTCGGCACGTACACAGCCTGGCTGTCCTCCGCCAACAGGCGTGAAGCCTTCCCGAGGTGGGAACACACTTGGTGGCACCAAGCAGATGGTGAGTTTGTCGGCACTTCAGCCCTGGCAACTCCGTGAGACAAAATGAGGCAGAGGCTTCGGTGATTTTTCAGTTCTCGTGTCGTAACTCTCCTGCTGATGGCAAAAACAATATGGGATCATGAAGAAGCACCTACTGCCCTCTTCAAGCTGGCACCCTCACACAGAAAGCAGCAGCTTTTCCAAAAGATCAGCAGAGAAAAACGCATTTCCTGTTCACAAATCCATGTTTTCTGAAGCAAGGAAATGATCCTGTCTGAAATTTTTAATCTGAAAAAACCTGATCTCCTGTAAGGAAGACATCAAGCATCCATCTAGATGGCTAAAGCAAGGCACGGTTCTGAAAGGAACCACAAGCAGGGCTCTGTGCAGGCAATACTGAAGAATTTCAATAATTGTTGGTATTATTAGCCCTGCCTCCAAAAGAATTGAATACATAATGTGAGATTACAGAACAGCACTGTTATTCAGCTGCTGCTGAGACATGGGGAGAGACTACTGTTATTATGCATTTGAATTATGGGGCAGGAAGATTAATGATGTGCAAATTACCTTCATTCTACTACGAGTAATTTTTGCTTTCATTAGCCACTATCATCCCCCAATGCCAACATTGCCTTACATTTACAATGTTCAAATGGTATATTAAATACCAAATTATATATCAACTCATCTACTTTTCCCTGCTGAAAGGCATTGAATATAGAGAAAGTTTTTGCTTCTGTGGACCTCTGCTGCCCCTTTGTCAACTATTGCTATCAGAAAACATTCACAATGTGCAGCTTGCTTTAAATTGCAGGGCTTTGGGACTATCTATTATTCTATATCTTTTCAATTAGAGATAAAGTATTAACTCAGTCTGCAGGTTGTACTGCCTTCTCGGTAATTCTCACCGTATCATTTGCTGTTTGCTGCATTCCTTATGGCAAAGGGATTTTTTTCTAGGGCATTGTTAAAGAGATTTACTGCTTTGTCTGTCACAATGCAGTATTCTTCTACCAAGCCCTTTTTACCTTGTAAAGCAACTAAGAAGTGTCAGCAGTTGCCTCCTTCACTCTCTGGCTGTTGTCTGTGGCAAACACGTTTTCTCTCTAATCTCACTCTTAAACCATTTTTTTTCTTTTAATATCATGGCAGGTAAGTGTCCACATATACAATGTTTGAAAATTCTCTAGTTTTTGATTTTAACTTTTCTTTGTAAAGAAGTATCTTGCTCTTTGAAAAGAATAATTAATTTCACTGGGACTACGTAGGCATTAGGACAACTCAACCCAGCTGAGGTTAGCAGCGTCTGCTTCCTTATGCTGTCAGTTTCAAAACAAATGAAAAGAGTTAGTTGATGCATATCCTGCATCTCATAAGAGAAAAGAATGCTTTAGATGTTAGTGTGCTTTCCTCAGCTCTGATATTTTGTCCTAAGCATTTTTCCACCCTGCGGCCAGAATTACCCGGGTGCTGGCAGTGCGTGAGCCCCTGTCAGCACCTGGATGCTGCACGCCTGCTGCACAGCATCTCTCCTCACCTCTGGAGCTGACAGGATTCCAGGATGGATCTTTAGATTTCCTCTGCCTCTGCTCCCTCTGATCCAGCATCTCTCACACAAAACCTGTGTGCAGCTGCTTGGCCCCTGGCTGTGTTTATGCCTTCACTCCTCATCCCTGTGTGCTCTCCTTCAGCACCAGGAGCTGCTGGGCTCCGGGATGGGGCTGCCCCTCCCCAGAATAAATTACACCCCGGGGAGCACAGGGATGTGGAACAACGTGGGTGCTCTGCCCCTCAGCCCACCCTTGGACGGGGACATTGCACTGGTTTGGTGGGGTTGAAAATGTCAGAGTTGCAGCACAGATCAGAGTGTGCACATCAGAGCTCAGGAATCCTGGCTGGACTCGAAGCATTAGGATGCTGAGCTGAAACATGCCAGCTCTTCTGTAATTCGAGGTAAAGACTTTTAAAAGGCTCTGACCAAGTTTAAAGGCCTCCTTCAACCCAGCTGTCTGTGGGTAGTGCAGCTCTTAAAATGGCTCTGACTTATCTAAAAGTCACACTTCTTAGGGGCAACGAAGGAGAAGAATAATATCTCCTGGTACTTCTTTTATGCATTAGACATAAGACTATCATTAAGGCAGAAAAGTATTAGCTCAGGGAAATATGGAATGTATTTAAGGAAATTTTTAAAATGGAAATGGTTTTAGGCTGTGAGCAATTGAGGAGAATCTACCTGAAGCACTGAATCAAAAGTGATAGTGAACTTAATACATTTTTTAAAAAAAATTATCTGGATTTTAACTTTATGGGATGCAAAAAATTCTATTTTATTGCTCTGGCTATAGTAGAGTTCTGTACAAGGATTTTGCTAAATGACCTGCTAAAGAAGGAAATATTTTCCATCCATAAGATATAATGCTGCCAGAAGTTTTAGAAATATGCATCCACCAATGTTTATGCCCTCATGGGGGTAGTTTGGTTATAGTTGACAATTTTGAATTTCATTTACAACATGCTGTGACGATCTGAACTACCCTTTGTTTCTCTGTGTACATTTTACTTAAAGAATGGTTTGCTGCACCTGTTTGTATGGTAGGGAATGGTGTGCGGTGAGGCTGAAAATGTGTGCAACCTCTGAATTCTAGAGCAAAGGGTGTAATATCTTTAGTAACAACATCTTGAAGTGCTTGCCAAAAATCTAAGAATTAAAGCTCACAACATGCACATTTCCTTCAGTCACCTGCTGGACAAACTTTTTTTCCTCTGGTTTTCACCAGAGGCTGGATGTGAGCATTGTCATACTGCCTGTTAATCTGAGGTAAGCAGCAGCTGGCTGCCAGTCAAGAGATATAATTCAGTACTTGGAGAATTTAATTTCTGCCGCTTCTTTAAGCTCAGTCTGGCATCTGCACGGTGTTTAAAATGCAGTCCCACAGGCTGCATGGTGATACATGACATTCTCTTCATCAATGGATGTCGTGTTGTCAGAGTTGTGTCTTCTCGTGTCAGTAATGGAAACTCGTTTTTGTTATTACTGCTGCTTGTTTCTCTGGGCCCTGTGGGACCAAACCAATTGGAGAAATTGAGTTACATGATATATTTCTGAGTTTTTGGTGCAACCTAATTATGAATGGAAATAGGATAGATTTAGTTTTGTGAGTAGTACAGTCTCTGAAAGGAAATTGAGTGGGCATCAGTTCACAACATTTATCCAGCAGTGCTGATACATAAAACCTGAACTACTGGGCAGACTAGAGAGATAACAGATTGTGATGGTCAGAGACAGGGTTGCCGTTTTGGAAGACATTAGGATGGGCCTTGGTCCTGTATGTTGGTATTTTTTAAATAACCTTTAAAATGTGTCTATTAAAGAAAAAAACAGAGTGAACCTGGGCAGCCAGACCTAAGGGCTTCCTAAGAGAAAGCGATAATTTTTTAGTACACAGATTCCTGAGAGGAGAAACAATAGATAAAACCTAGATAGTTGAGTGGGTAGGATGTAAAGTTAAAAAGTTCAAAACTTTCCACTTCTGCAGCCCTCTGGAGAAGACAAGCAGCTTCTCTCAAATTAGGGTAAATTACTGAGATAATGTTTGTCTGTAATGTTAGCATTAGCTTTGGTAAATGTGTCAGTGTTTCTGTCAGCTTCAGAAGGAACAGGACCAGTGCTTATGGAAGTATATTTGGAAGTTGCTTTGTCAAGTTATGATTTTTGACTTCCAATCTGTGATTTTATTTCTGGAATCCCATGCTATTTGTATGAGTAAGGGTGACAGAGCACACCCTTAGCAGAGCTGATGCCTGCTGAATTAATAAATCCAGGAAGGAAAAATGGAGCAATAATTTGAACTGATTCTGTATGAAAGACCAGTGAGAGCCACAGCCTGAAACCTGGCCTGGAGCCTTTGCACCATCCTGCATGGGTCAGAGCTGGAGGTTTATGGATGCACAAACACATGAAAAAAAAAAACTAATTTGCCACAGGAGGGGTTTGATTTTGACCAGAATGTTCTTCCTTTGCTGAAGTAACGGGGGTATTCTGCAGAAGAGGGTGAAATGGCCGCGGGTTTGGAGCAGAGCCTCTCATTTTCTCCCTTTTGTGGAGCTCTGGGTGCTGCCAGGGGTGTGTCTGTGGTTCCTCCTCAGAAGTGTAAGAAGACTCTAAGCTGTACCTCATGGCTTCTACACAGCTGATGATTTAATCTCGTGCAAATCTGCACTAATGAATATATCTGCACTCCCCCCACCACTATACATTCAGACATCATGCAGGATAAACAAGCCAAATACAGTTATTATCATTTTAATTTTGACCATATTGTAGAAATGTCAAAATATTAGCTGGGAAAATTAATTCATACTATTAAGCATATGGTTTTCCTGAAATGAAATCAAGGGTATCACTCATCTCCCTTCAAGTCCTCCCACAACATTTCTACAGAAATCTTCTCCAAAAAATTCATTTGAAACACCCTCGTGCATTTTGCTGGCAGGAAGTCAGAAAACAGATGTATTTCTACATCCCCTTCCTACTTTCCTTCCTAATGGAAGGTCAGATAGGCAGGAGGATGTCTGGGTTGGTGGTGGTACCTCAGCATTGGCTGGATGGTGCCCTCAGACACCTAAAAGGATTTCATGAATTGTAATATTCAATTTTATACTGTTGTAGCCTTAGGAACCACTGGCTTCTTTCAAGGCTTTGTTCCAGGACTTGGAGAGCTGAAGGTGAGGGGGATCCAAAGAGGGTCTCTGCCCCCTTTCCAGGGTTTGGTTTGTGTCTGGAGGGTGTATGTGGTGTTGGGGGGGAGATGGATGCTTTTTCCTCCCAGTTAGGAGCGTGAATGGCAGTGTTAGAGGTGTTTCTCTGCCTTCCACTGGCACAAGCCACTGCACACACCCACTCCTGGGACCATGGGGCTAAACAGCTCCTGCCACTGCACTGCTGTGCAGCCTGATGGGCCACTGAAAGACAGAAATGGGCCTCATTCCTTTTTCATACAGAAGCCCTTTGCAGTTCTTAGAGAGCATTTTTCTCTAAGAGTACATAGTTTCCTTTTCGGTCAAATCAGAGACCCTTTTAAAACTGTGTATGCTTTTGTTCCTTTTCTGTAGAAATATCACAGCTCTTTCAAGTCCTGAAGGTGTCATGAATGTGGATTATTCTGTGTGTGCCCATCATTTACTGGGAGGAGTCTGTATTTTGAGAGGATGTATGTTGGGTAATGCATTAACACATCACAATATTTAAAATTATTGCAGGTTTTAGGCAGGGTTTAGGACAATGCTAGTTGCAGGGGAAAACAGTTAGTGCATAACCCTTATTAGAGCTGGCACAACTGAACATGTTACATGGCAGCAGCATTGCCACATCTCCAAGCACAGAGGAATCACTATGGCAGGAGTAACACGATGCCAGCTCCACGACACTTCTCTGGCACATTCTTGCCTGAGCAGTGAGCAGAGACAGGCTCTCACTGATGCTCAAAGGCTTTTTTTTTGTCCCTGAGCTGCCCTGTTTTCAGATGTATATGATATCAAGGGTCTCTTAACAGCTGGTGGTTCTGGTGCATGCATGTTTTTATGACTCAGGCACTCGAGATGTGTGGTAAACGTGTCCATGAGGTCATTTCAGTGCAAACAAAATAAATCATTGGAATCTCTTTCAGGAAACACTTCATCACCCTGCCCTCCTGGATTATTTTTATCCTCATCTGTATGTAAGCACAGCTGAAAATAGGTTGCTCCACAGAGGATTGCTGTGCGCATCAGAACAGTCCTAATTGCTCCAGGTAAAAAAGGAAAAGACTGAGGGCTGTTTCGGGGAATGTAGTGAGAGGTGTGAAGCAAGTTGTATCCAGGCAGGAAACTGGTGGCATCTCACAGCTGTGAGATGCAGATCCCAGCCTCTGCCAAACTGAATTTACCAGGACCCGAAGCAAAATCATAGAAATGAGTGATTTTTATATCGGTACCTAAACGTTTATATTCAGTGTGAGTACAGTCTTTGTGACTCTAGATTCCCTTAACACCCACAACTATTACACAGCACCACGCACCTGCTCCTCTGCTCCTGAGATTGAAATAAATGTCCATCCATTTCCCCATATAACTTTAAAAAACCCTGCTTTTGTTGGTTGCAAATAGCAGGAGCTTGGGGCTATCTTCTCTTTAAACGGGGGTGATGTTGACAGTAGCATGTCTCCCTTTCCCCACTCTTCTATTTGTGTTTCTTCTTGTAGGGTTTTCAAGCCACCTTTTAACTTTTCTGGGAGCGAGTGATGAGTTGAAGAGTCCAATGTTGCCATCCTGGGTGACAAATTGGAAGGCAGATCCATGCAGAGTTTGAATTAATGACACATAATTTTAAGTATTGGAAGAAGAGGGTAAAGAATGTCAACCTTCTACTGTTTCTTTGCCTTTGCACGTTTTTACTTTGCTGTAGCTCTGAAAATTTGCCTGCAGAAATCAGGTATTGTTTTCACTGGAGAGACAGGCAATGATAAAGTCCAAACAAAACTAAAATAGTGCTTGTTTCTGAATGCAAATCATGGCAAAAAAAGCATCTGGGCAAATTTTTAAATACACTTCTTTGTTTTTTAATAACCAGTCAAGTGCAGAGGATGAAAAATTACTGATTAAAAGATTATTTTGTTGGATATTTTCTACTCAGTGTGCACAGGACCCTCATGTGCTGCTGCAGGGTTCACTGTACTGCAGTTCTTCCTAGGTTTCCTGTCTCCAAGGTCTTTTGCACATAGATTTTCTTATTTTCCTCTTTCTCCTGTTCTTGTAACAAGTGATACAGATCTTAATTCCTGAAAGGAAGATATTTACACAGAATTCAGTGATAGCACCTGAGGTATTTCTTTTGAAGAACTTTCTTATGAGACATGTTGAAAGGTCCCTGAGAACAGGTGGCTGAAAAATTAAGAACTCAAACTCCAAACTAATTGGAGCTAATCAACTGATTGTGTGTCTGATCAGCACAAATTACCTGATCCTGTGATTTTCATGGTTCACAAAATTATTTCTCTCTAAGGAATGGTTTGAACTTGAGGAAAGATGTACATTATTTTCCAAAGCCATTACGATTCATCAGCAAAATTGTTCAGTGGAGCCAGTGGCTGTTCAGAATCCTTGTATTAACACTGAGCAAGGTTGTGTAACTTCACTGCTGGGGAGGAACCCCCTGGGCTGCAAAGAGACCTTAAATATTGGTGCTCAGGTGCAAGGGGGAAGGTGGTGTGGGTATGTTCCTGAGGTGGTGTCCTGGTGTGAGCAGGAGTGGGGAGGCAAGAAGGGATTTTGAGAGAAAATGTGCTAGCTGGGCTCAATTTCTTGATTCGGTTATTATTTAACATTTCCTTTAGTGATATAGGCAGAAAAAGTAAGAGTGCATTAATGGAATTGCCTCTGACACAAAGCTGGGAGCATCTCTGTGTGGGGAGGGAAGAGTAGCAGGCATCAGGAAGGAAAAGAGCTGTTTGTACTGTCAGAGCAGCAATGCAAAATGTAACAGGTGTTTGCGGCCTAGTTGAAAATTCCAAGGTATCCAGCTGCCAGAAAAACAAGGTTTTGAAGTAAACTTTGCGTAAGGGTAGTGGAGGAAAAACGTTTCTTGAGACAGAAGTTGTAGGGCTACAGAATTATTTATATGATTGCCTGGTAGCAACACTCTTGATGATTCTGGAAACACTTCCAGCGTTTTCATAATGTCTCAGCTCCACACATGAACACTGCACTTTGGAGAAGAAATGCAGGTAGGAAATCTGGATTTCCTTTTGCAGACCTGTGACAGAGTAAGCCAAGAGTAAATAATATACTTAGGGAATGTAGCTGTTGTACTCTCTCTCACTCAAACATGTCTGAGTTATTGTATTCGGAGGTGTGTTATTAGCCAAGTTAGTGTCATGTTTTGCCAGAGGGGCAAAGGCATGGCCAAATACTGAAATAGCCTCTGAAAACTCATAAAATCATCCTTCAAAGAGCATGTGATATAATGGAATCTCACTGATTTCTCAGTAAAACAGTTTTTTAAAGTTTTAAATAGCAAAGCAATGTTGTGTCTGTCCCTCTCACCTTGACTGTGCTAAAGAGAATTATGGTTCTTGCTGCATTCCTAAAGCAAGACAAAAGTTCACTCTCCAGTGCTCTGCATTAAATGAATTTGTTCATCAAGGAAAACCTTTTAATAAGGAGAGTCTGGCATCATCACTACTATTGATAAAAGGAGGAGGAATTTTTTGTCATGTATTTATTTACCAGTCATCATCTTTTATCAACTCCATGTCATTAACAAGGAAAAAAGTTGAGCTCCTATTGCTCATCTAACACCTTCCAAAGGTACTGAGACCTACGGGACTAAAGGGAAAGGTTAATGTCAAATATCTGTCTCTCTGCTTGGTTGAATAGGAATGGAAATAGAAATAAACACAGATGGTTTGCTGGTTTGAAGATCAAAGCATCGATAAACAAACCTAGATGGGCTGACTTGTTAAAAATTAGAAGGGAAAAGCAGAAGGGAAAAGATTTAAGGCAAGAGTATTATTGTATTATTTATTCTCCTAATTTCTTATGGCCCACTGGGGGCCATTGCAGAAGATGGGATCTATTCCTCTTTGTTTGGCACATAGCTGCTATCATCACATTGGGGAAACCACTCTGAAGCTGCTGGACTGGACAGGTGTGATGAAGAGAAAAGTTGTGTGCATAATGTGGTGCTCAGCTCAGGGACTCTCAGAAGGACTTTGGTTCAGGTGGGGCAGAAATGTCTGAAAATTGAACTGCAGTTTTTGGATATTTTGTCACGTAGCACTGAGTCTTGTTTGAAGAATGTTGAAAATGTTGACTAGCTCCAAGGGGCTGGTTCTGAATGTCCTGGAGCTTTGCTTCCTTGGCTACAAAATTAGATGATTTATTTATGCTTTCCTATATTTAGACTCTAACAAGGAATATTTTTAACTTTGTGAATTGCTGCAATTGCTACAATGAGGTTCTGATTGAAGCTGTGATTTCTACATGCCATTGTATTCCGATATTGTAATAATTCCAAAGAATTATGGGAGTGATGAGGGGGAATTCCCACATGATCAACATGGAAAGGAAACTGTTTTTGGGGGAAAAAAAAAAGACATTAAAACATGCAAGATGCTGAAGGCTGTGTGCTATTTTTTAAAAGAAAACCATCTTGTTCAACAGTCAGTCAGATATAATAACTAAAAGTGCAATCCACCAAATCTCTCGTATATGGGAGAGCCCCCCAGACTGGTTCTCTGTCTCAATTAACTTCAGCATTTGAGTGCTTTATTTAAGATAGGAACCTCCCCCTGAAGGAGTTAACATCTGATCATGGTATTAAAACTAGTCGCATCTAGTTAGAAAGAAAATATTTAAAAGGTGGGGGGAGAGGGGGAAGAAGAGAAAAAAAAGAAAGAAAACCCATGGCTTCTCTGAGCCAGAGATGTGAACTCTAAAGTTGTAATTACTAGAAAAGGTAGAAGGCATTCAAATATTTGTCAAGACCTCAGGTTTTCAGCTTGGTGGTGGTGCCTCGATCAGCCTTTCCAAATTCACTAGCACAGGAGACCATCTCGTCTCCACAGAATTTCCTTGACAGCCTGACCCTTTCCGTATTTCTTTCTCTAATCTGTGACATAAATTCTTGTCTGTTGGGATTTTTTGCTCTTTTTCTGAATGCAGAGTATCACTACGAGGTCAGTTTTCCTCCTTTACAAGGAGGTGATATAGGGACTAGAGCTATTAGGACTTTCTGCACAGCTAAGCTTTCTAAATTTGTGACTTTCATTACATTATCTGACTTCTGTATTTTTTCATCCTTAATAGGACAGCCTAAATGTGATGCCACCATTTTACATCATCAGCCAATAGGCTGTTTTTAACGATGCTTTCAGCACTACTTTTATCTTTTTTTCTGAGCTGTATCTGCAGGTTATAGCCATTTTTTTAGTTTAAATAGGACATTATTCTAATGTGGATGGACTGCTTAAAGTATGACAAGGATGTCTGAATATGCCTTGAGCTTTCCTAAGGAACACAGAGATTTTAAAGCTACTGGGAAAGCAATTTCACAAATGTTCTGTAAGAAACATGAAACCCTCAGCAATTCAGCCCAAAACAGAGGTTTTGTGTGAGTGTGTGGGTGGAGCGCGGTCTGACCTGCACATTCCCCCACGTGGGCTGGGTGCCTCCTCTGGGCTGTTGTCACTGTGACCATGAAAAGACAAATCCTGGTAACCACCCAGCCCATTGGAGACCAGAGGGAGCACAAAGCCTCCACTCCCACAGGGCTTTTGCACAGTCCTGAGAGGAAAGAGGTCTAGTCCTTGGATTAAAGGCTCTATTTTATTTAACATTAATGCTCCAGAAACACTGTAAGCAACCTCTTGTTTTTGAAAATACACAGAGTTTGTTTGTCCCATGCAGTGGAACCCACAGATGACGAATTTTCATTTCCCCTGTGCTTGTGAGCAGCAAGGAAACTTCTCCTCAACTCCAATGGGGATCGTCAACCTCTCGCCCTCGGCAGCTCCGTGGATTGTCTCACCCCTCACACAACTGCTTATCTGTTCACACCAGAAGCAAAAGGGAAAAATTCTGCCTCCACTGAGTTTAACCTCAGTGTCACCTCAGACCGCTGGCAGCTAAGGCAGTTTATCTCCTCGTGGCCTGAAGGAAGTGAGGGGCATTTCAGAGCAAACTGGTTCCACTTCTGCTGCTGGCAGGAGAATTACCCCACCCTTTGCACCAGGCTGGTGGAGGTCTGCAAGACTCGACTCCTTTGAAGTGTGCTTGGATTGCTCCGTACAATGCTGCAGCTTACAGTATAAATATATAGACTATGTCATCTGCCTGCCTTTTTTCTCCTACCTAACTGAAGATTACTAACACATAGGTTTTACAGTGCATTTGTTCTGCTTTGTTTGCTCATGCCATGTTCATTTGCTTTTGTAAGAAGATTAGTAGATGGAAAACAATTGAAATTTTCTTTTTTTTTTTTTAATTATGAAAAGTTGGGCAACACCTGTTGACAAAGGAACCTTATTAAGGACTATGCCTACATGTCTGGAAAAGAGGAAATAGTGTAAGAATTTTGCAACCATTGTACAACAGTGTGGGAAGTTTGCACGAAACGCTCACCCAGGTCAAGAAGGCTGATGAGAATTCCTTCTGAGAGCATGTCTGGCATTTCCCCTGACAGGGAGAGGTGAATATTCAAGTACATCAGGCTGCATGTTATGCAGACTGTATCTGCTGGTGTTGACAGTCCTCCCACTCCCGTCTGTCTTCTGCCCTGTCCCGCTCATGTACTGCAGCTCACTGTGGAGACAGGATGAGCCGTGATAACACCTACAACCTTTGTTGCTTTCTCCCATGGCTCTTCTGCAGCACTTCTTGCTCTTCAACAAAAAGTATTTCTAGGGTTTTCCTCTAGTCACCGAGCCATCTGCTGCTTTATTTTATGCCTTACTGTCTTTGGATGTCATCACTTTTACGTGAAAACAACGTCGCTGTGCTCTGGCTCTATACTGGAGGTGTGCTGCCTGTGGAGTGACAAACACCACTGGCCCCCAAAGGGTTTGCCTGAAAATAACCAAAATGAAACAAAGAGCTGAGGTTTGACCTGTGTCATCCCTCAAGGGACATTTGAGCTGGGATCAGGACCTATTTCTGACCTCCAGCCAAGGGTACCAAGTCAAGCCTCACACAAGCTCTCTTCCACTGAGCTGAAGTCTGTGGGACCCAATGTTTTTGTTATCTGCCTGGTTTGTCCTAGTTCCTACTATCTCTTCACAAAAAATCAAATTCAGTTTCCTTGTCAGCAGTTTGTCATTTCCTCATGTGATCAGGAAATGAAACAGTGGTTGCAGTGCAATCTTCAGTCTCCACTTCAGTTCTAACTGTGCTTCCTTCCCCTCTGCTTTACTGGGGATGCTTCCTTCCCCTCTGCTTTACTGGGGATGCTTCCATCTGCCTCATTTCGAAGGCATATTCTTTCTTCTATTCATATTCTTTCTTTTTTTTTCCTTTACTCTTGTGTAGGAAATCAGAGAGTAGAAACCTCCACAGAATCTAGTGGGTTTAACCTGAGACCCTAAGTGGAGCTTGGATTGATGAAAGAAGTGTATACAGACAATAAATAAAAAGTTATAGACTTGTAGTTTTGTAAGTTAAAGGTATAAGCTGTTTTAAGTAAGTAAAAAATCATATTGAGTGAGTTAGTAAAGAGTTTAAAAAACAGAAATAGAAGTGTGATTTTGTAGAGTAAGTTAAAAGTTAGTAAAAAATATATAAAAACATATAAGTTAAGACATTAGCTAAGAATTACTGCATTGCTGTAGAATAAGGTTAAGATGATAGGTCAATAAGTTAAAACAATATATGTGTCAGTTTTCTATTAGTCCAGAAAGATCTGTCTGTCATAGAAAAAGGCATATAGTGATTTTTTTTCTGTAATGGACGCTCCATTTTTAACGAAGTTTCACAACCTAATGAGACTGATGTGCTTATCTGAATAATAAAACCGAAAGAGTAGTCCCTTGACTACTTAATGCAACACCCCAGCAGCCAAAGACCCAACACTCTTGGTTACTCCCTGCTTTTGTTATTCTTCCAAACTGACCATGGTCTAGAGCTGCCCACCACTGTCGGTCTGCACCCATCCACCCCCATTTAGCAGTGGAAAAGTAAATATCCAACAAGGCAGCAGTCCAGTGCTGTTGTTGGCTGGTTGTATTTAGTAGCAGATCTGAGATTTTTTTCAAAGGAAGAAACTGTCTCTTGAAGCTGGGCACTCTGTCTGTCTTCTGCAAACACCTGAGCCTATTAACCTATTACCACAAAATATCTTCTTGTCAGTGAATCTCTGTGCTCTTTGTTGTCTGCCTTTCCATGGCAAAGTCCTTCCGTCCTGCTCTGGTTAATTTGGAGCTCAGGAACAGAATTCTGATCTTTTGGATCTAAATCTGCAGAGAACCAGCAGCCCTTATCTTGCTGAAGCTCTTTAGCTCGCAGATTAGGAGGCGTGTTTAGTCTGGCAAATATCATAAAAGATAGTGATGTGGGAAAGGGAAACAACTACAGCCACACTTGAAAATGATTCTAAATATGTAGAGAAAAAAACCCTGCAATGTGTTCTATGTGATTAAAATAAAAAGGAACAGGATGTCATGAAAAATAGGTTCTGACTGTGTGGCCCTCCTGGGAAAAGCAGGCTCTGGTGGAAGGGACAGGAGGATTTGAAATCGTGTCTGGGTGCCAGAGCAGTGTGGGTGCACAGGCTGATTGCAGGAGCTGCAGGTCGTGGTTACAGCTGGGAAGGGCTCTGAGTGGTCTCTGAGAAACCACTCTTATAGTGGTTTCAGTGCTCATGGAAACAGGCTGCACCTTAGGTTATTCCAGACACAGCTGGGTAAAAATTGGTAGATGTACTTTTGTTGTAGTAAGGTCAGAACACTACTGATTTCGCAATTCTGCTGGAGCATAGGTGGAGTTAAGGATTTCTGTTGTCATGAGGCTCTTTGCTGTTATGTTGAATGGCTCTAATCTCATAAAAAATCAGATTGCCTTAAACTGGTTGTGGACATCCTCTCCACAGCTTTGGGTGATTTATCATCAACCCTTTTATCCTCTTAATTTTTTTTTGGGGTGGAGAGGGTAGGTGGTGAATATTAGTATGGATTTTGAAGCCCAGCTACATCTAAAGCTAAATTTTTATCTGCCACCTGCTTGAACACTTCTTACAGCTCCCTTGGGAATTTATTTCATCCAATTACCACAACTGCTGGGCAAAACTAATTTTGAGACAGACTCTTGGACTGGGGGGCAAATGCCTCGCATTGGGTCCTTGAAAATCTCTTGGAACATCAAGACTGATAGTCCTGCCAGACCTTGTCTCAGTCCTGATTAGACCCTGCCTCGCTTTATCATCTTGTTTACAGTGAGATATTCCTTGGAAGGAAGGCTCAATTAAAGAGCTCCTTCTCTATCAACTCTCATTTGGGAAAGGTAGTCTGGGATACAGGTATTTTCAAAATTAAGACCAGAAGACCTGCTTTCAATTCCCAGTTCTGCTTTTCATTCCTTCTGAACTTAGGCAAATTATACTTTCTGCTTCCCTTTTTTATTTTTGGCCTTTTTTTTTGGTTAAGTTTCTGATCTTATCTTTCCTCAGCTTTCTTTTTTATCTGTTTAGGTGCTCTCTTCAACAGTGCGCAGTCAATTCTGGTTTGCAGTGAAAGAGCTGAAGCACTGATGCTCCCAAGCCATGGATTCTAAAGCAATTTTATCCCCAGTGTGATTGAGAGGTGTTTCAAGAAGTGTCAAGGCAGCTGGTGCCTAGTGTAATCAGGGGAGCATGTTGGTAACCTCTTCTAATGGGAGCTGAAAAATGACAGCGTGTGAATTGGGTAGGAAGATGTATTCCCAAAACCTAATGCCTCAATTCAAAATTACCTTCAAGGCAGCATGAGGGATTGCCTGCAGAATTTAATCTTTAATGAGCTTTTGTCTCTGACTTCATAAAACCTAATGTGGCTTAATACTTTTTATCATCTTTGGTGAAAACACAGCAATCCTTTGGATGAAATTAATATTCAAGATAAGAAGCTAAGGTTTTTTAATTCAAAGTGGTAAAGCAAAGCAGGGTTTTTTGGTATTTTTTTATTCACGAGAATTGTAAGACAATACATGATACAAATTCTTCTTAAAGCAATGATTTTTATTGCAATGCACTCTCTCCAAATTTGGTTCAAATCATCCCACAACTGCCACATTAATTTCTATGACTCTTACATCTGCTGTTATCAATTATCAATATTACTTGAAATCAAATGAATAGGACATTCTGACCTGCTAGATTGGAAACTCTTTTCTCACCTTTTTCATTCTTTCCATTTCTAGAGTTTGTAGAAAGGACTTGTATTTGTGGGGAAAAAAGTTTGCCATCAAATAACTGGGCAACAGAGTGTTTCCCCAAATTCTTCTAAAAATGCTAATCAGCCATTTTGAAAGGTCCCTGGGAGGAGAAATATCAATGAGTGACTTAAAGGATCAGTCATATGCTGTGAACTGCGAATAGCTGACAGAATATGATACAGCACAGCAGTGGCTGGTGAGGGTGAGGGGTCTGTGTGCAGAAATACCTGACACAAAGCAAAGCAGCAAAGCCCAACGTGCCATAGATTAAATTCAGCAGCCCAGGACTCAGTGCATCAGTGCAATTGTGGGGAGAGGTAATTTGTCATGCAGACCAAGAGATTTTTTTGAAAGGTTTGCTGCTTGCTGTATGCTCAACAGCTTTTATCATACTCGTAAGCTGCTGTTCTAATCAGAGTACCTGGTCTGTGAGCTGTTTTGTTATCCCTAATGGAGAACTGTGACAGCAGGAGAGAGAATTGTAAAGCTAACACATTTTCAATCAGTACTGTAATTAAATTCTCCTTTATCCCTGTCTTTGTGATGAGGAAATTTTGCTGAAATACTTTTGCCCCTAATTAAATATTAGAATGTGCACAGCTTTTTTCATTATGATGTTCCTTATTGTAAAGAGGGATAATATTTGGGTTTTGATGGAAAAGGAAACACTCTTTTGAAGCCCAGTCCTTTGCTCTTCAAATTTTATTAAACTTTGTCTCCTAGGGAGTGGATGACATCCTGGCTGTTGCTGAGGTGCTACAAGGCACAGAGGCAATTTGGGTGCTGGCCTGTTAAGACCTTTTAGCCATTCATGCTTTGCAGGACCAGCCATTTCAGACTAACACACATTTGTCACTCTGATGCTAATTTGAATACTAGCAGAGATAATTCTGGCTGATCAGTAGCTTTTTTGATAACATCTGATGGATGTTAGTCTAATGTTTTATAGCTACAAGCTGTTGAGTAAATTAATATTTTACATGGGGAAAGAAGAATGAGAGTGTGTCTGAACATAAGAAAAAAGGGAGCGAGTGCTTTTTTTGTGTGAACATACTTTGTAAACAAGTAGAGGAAAAAAGGATTAATTATTCTGTATGTCATTTCTCACTCAAAGACATTCTTCTTTCTGATCCAACTTTACCAAAAGCAGCTGGTGGAAGCAGACCAGATAGGTAGATCTCATTTGTATGAATATATCAGCATGTGAATGACTCAGTCTTGGTTTTCCACTCTAATTCTCATTAGTTATGTAAGAATAATGTTTCCAAATGTTTCATCAGTGCTGTGTCACTCTGCTACCAGTGCTGGTATTGTGAGGGCTTACCTCATTACTCAACACCTGCAGAAAAGCAGAGCACGTGCAGAAAATTCCAGGAAAAGGAAAATCACTGAGCCACTTGACACCTTCTGCACCAGCCCTCGTCCACCCCAGCAGGTAGGGAAGGAAACCTACCACCATCATCTCCTTCAATGCCCTTTTCAGAGAGAGTGACAGTGGTAGAGACTTTTTGCAAACTATTGCATCACAGCTACAATTTTTAAAGACATTTCATGAAATGTAGTAAAATTTCCTTTTTGGGAGCCTAAGGGAGCAAGTGACTCTTCATTAAACAGTGACAGAGTAGATGCTGGTGAATTCATTTAAGGGGGTTACTAAGAGCTTTCAGAGATGCTGCTCTTTTGTCAAAGACCTCAGAGAGCCCCACTGACAGCACCCCTTGAATCAAACTCACTGTAATCCTGCCGATAATCAAATGCCAGCAGATCCTTTAAAATGTTCAGCATTGCACCTCAAATGAGCTCAGATTTTACAAATATTCTGTTTAGTGCCTGCAAAGTGAGTGGTGAAGATGGATAGAACAGTTTGGTACAGAAGAAGCTGCTTTTAGGGACCATCTGTGTTTTTATTGATGAGAATGAATTTTAACAAATGAAAATTTCGGTGGTGAACGTTGTGCATATTGAAGCAGCTACTCAGTGTGAGTAGATTTTATGTAATAAGGTAAAAAGAGAGGCAGAAAACACAGCACAGACCATGTGCCTAGAGGTGCAGTTGACTGGTGGCCTTTTTCTTTCTGCCCTCAGTTCTGAATTGATATTTGCAAAATTTTCAGATAAGTTTTGCAGAAAAGAGCAAATGTGCTTGAAGATATGTGTGATCATACCCTTGCCAGAAGTGAAGTGATCTGTGACAATTAAGGACAGGACTGGCAATTATGTCCTCAAAATCTAAAGAACTAGATTTCTTTTTGCAATGCAGTTTACAAGAGACTGTTTTGAAAAAAAAATTGTGGATGAAGGAAATCCTAATGGTGATTCTCCTGTATATGAATACAGGAGAATGTTCTGGGATGCTTGGAGGAAAAAAACCCAAAACATCACAAATAATTTGGGTTGCATAATCTTAATTTTGTGTGAAAGGGATGATGTTCTGATGGATTCTAGTTTTTCAAAGAGATTTGGCTTCATTTTCCAAACAGAGAGTTTGTGGAAATATCTGCCAGGTGCTGACAACCAGTGTCCACAGCCTGGAAAGCTCCACAGGTGGCATCTCAGCTAGGTTAGGTACCCCAAGTATTCACAGCCTTGAGCTACTCAGCCAGGAGAGAAAGGACACTTCTGCAGGAAATGTGTCTCTGCCTGCTCCTGTGGGCATCCAAAATTCTGCCAGGACACCCCAAACTGTAACCCTTGATTTCTCTGCATTAACTGTCGAAGGATGTGGATGTTAGACCAGAATTCCATCATGCCTCTCTACCCCCAGTGTGGGGTCATCTGGCTGCCTTTTATCTTCCTGGAAATGAAAAAAAGGAGATCCTTTAATTCCTTTCTTAACCTGGATGTCATTTGATGGGAGAGATTAGAGGAAGATCTTTCCCCTCCCCCTACCCACCACAGCATTATTTAATCTCATCTATGGTGGCACAACACTGTAGAAATAGTAACAAATCCCTGTAATTAATTTCAATTTGTTCATGCCGCGTTATTTTGGTTCCTAGTGATGTGACTGCAATAAACTCTTTTCGTGCTCTATGTAACCTTCTGTAATTTATTGCTTTACATAAAACCCCAGCCAACTGGTCTGTTCAGTGTGTTTTAGGATAACTGCTGCTTGGTTGAACATGAGGCAGAAAGGAGAGAAATAAACGTAATTTTCAGCCCTGAACACCTAGAAAATGCTGGATATTTAAGACATAAATATCAGTAACTCTTGATTCTTCCTCTGAGCTTTTGAGCATGTGCATTATTCTAATTTTTCTATTTGGGAAATATTAGATGCCTTTTTTTTCCCCACTTGAAAGAAGGTGAGTCTGAGACACGGCATTTAGGAAAGACATCAGATATACTGAGAGAGCTATGTGAGGGTACAGTTTTGCTCCATCACGTGAGAGATGTCTGGGATCCAACCCCTTTGCTCACAACTCTGTTGCACTTTTGTTTCTTCTGAGGTGCTGACCACCATCATATCAGCCAAGAGTTACATCTCTTTTCATGGCAACTGAGTATCCTGAATGTGTTAATTTTAAGTGTGCAAGTGTGCATTATGGCAAATTCACAGTCTTTCTGCTCTTCGGATTTGCCTGCAGCTGCTGTTTTCTGCCACACTAATTTGATGTGGTCCTTCACAGGAGATCTTTTCTGAAAGAGGACAGAAATAAAGCTGGAAGGGGGAGGAAGGCCAGCAGAAATATCTTTTACTTTCCTTGGCTCTGAATGACAGGGGAAGATGTGTGGAGAGGAAAGAAGTCAATATGTTAAACGACAATGAATATGCTTGCACAGGGACCTGGCCACCAATATCTAAACCCCAGCACTTCAATACTGCAGACTTATGGGTTTGGGTAAACACAATTACCTCCACAAGGCTTACAAATTATTAGGATTTTGCAAGGGGATTATAACACATCATTAAAGATGAAAGGTTATTTCCAGAGCTAAGTTTTAAATTGCATCCTTAGAGACCAAGAATGACCTTTCAGTGAGCTTTGAGCAGGCAGTGGTATCCGAAAGGTGGATCAGCATGAGGCTGCTGAGCAATGATGCCTCTCACGGAGGGGCAATGGATCATTAGAGGGGTCACTTAGAGTTTCATGTTATTCAACTTTAAAATGGTTTTCAATACTCTCATTATCTGGCTTATTCTTCAAAAGAAAAAAAGTACAAAAAGGCTTCTATTATAAAACATTATGAAATTGTTAGTCAGAGAATGAATATACACACAAGCTCACTTGTGTTAAGCTGGGTATTTGGTCTGAAGGAACATGTACAGTTAATTCTAAATAGTGCCCAGAGCTCTTCATTTTAATTAAAAGGCATTTACATTTCTAGCACCCATTTTATTACTTTCTCTCCTTAGCAGGAGGTATCTCTTGCCAGCACTATTCAAAGTAAATCTTTCAGCTTTTCAATTGGCAAATGCCCTTTGCACAACTACCAAAATCTACAGACACGCTGCTTTCGTGTAATTACACTTCACAGCTCCCAGACTTTCTCAAACACTTCAGCCCTTCCTCTACACCTTTGCCCACTGCTGCTGGCACTCCTCTGTGGGGCTGACATTTAGTGGATCTTAGAGAAATCCAGCAGCAGGCCTGAAAAAGCACTTTTTTCCCAAAGGAAAACTTCTTACTTCTCTTAAAGAGAACAATCCTGTAAGCATTTCATGTTCTCAGGAAAAGATTGATAGAGGTTTTGTGAGCGTCTCTTGTTCTCAAAATAACAGACGGTCTTTTTTCATTTTAGTTTGTTATTCTCTTGTGTATGTTTTCAAAATATGCTCTATCTAATCCAATGGTGGTAGAGAGGCATTGTGCCATTTAACCAATCAAGTAGCTGTTAGCGAAACACCTTATAAAAGGGGTGAGAAATTTGAATAAAGAGCCTTCCGATTATTTAGAAATTGGAATATTTTCTCTTCATTTTATGCGCCACAGTGACCTTCCTCCTGTGTGAGAAATGCAAGACTGCCTGTGTTGTGTCAGCCTGTGCTGCAGCGTGGGCTGTGCACTGGTCCTGCCGTCAGTGCTGAGCACCAAGTAGCCACACGAAGGAGGCAGGGAATTCCTGCCTTCTGACTCCCTGCCTGCACTCAGGATGTTCTCCTCACCTCACAGCACTGAGTTCCCTCCAGGGAAAGCTGGGCTAACTGCGTCTGACTGCGCTGTTCTGTAATTTTCATACGCCTAAACGGTGCCAGGGTTCTGTGATGGAACAGATTCCATCTAATTTCTGTCACTGCAGTTGTTGGCTCACTCACCACAGTTAATCCTGTTGTAGAAATACTTCAGGGAAATTTAGGAGATGGTAAGGAAAGAGAACGACCCCCTTCTAATATTCTGTCATGCAAGTATGGTTTCCTAGGCTTTGAACTTGGAGGGATTTTCAATAACTCTTTTTCTGATTCTTCCTGTATGAATGGCTAAGTTTTCTGCTGTTATGAATTGCCAGAACTTTGAGGAAGACAATGGAATACTATAAATTCTCATGAAGAAACTTTCTCTTACAATTCAGGAGGAGAATGATAAAAAATTATAGGGAAAATGATGCTCTATATGGTAAAGATACGACAGTTTTTCAAGCTTTTCAAGCATTTTACACTGAATTTTACAAAAAACGGGCACGTCGGGGAAGGAGGACCACCTTATGTATTAGGATGTTCTGAACTGAAAGCACTGCATTGTAAAACCTTGTCTTTATTTTGTGACTTGTGGTTTTAAGTTGGGAATACTTGATGTGGACACTGAGTTGTCAAAACAAAAAGTCCTCATGGGCTCATTTTCAGAGCTGACGCTGTCCACTGGCTCAGCATTGTCTCTAGAGCTTTAAGGCAGTACCCTGACATTTTTAAAGAGGCATCATGAGTATGGTGAATGCATTTTTCCCGCGTGAACTCTGCATCTATAAGCATCTGTGTGCAGACCATTCAGCTGGCTGTTGAACTGTCTCATTTGTGCCCAATAATGGTGCTTATAATTAGGAGGCATAAATAGAGGTGCCCTTTGAAAAACGTGTTTTTCAATATCAAAGGAATGTGACAAACAGACTCTTTTTTTGCTGATGCCAAAATGAGCCAGGATCTGGTTATGCTTGCTTATGTCATGATGCTTTTTAGTGTATTTTGCCCACCTGTATGTGTGGCACCTGAACACCTGGAATTGAAGAGATGTGATAGATACCAATATGCTGCAATGTTACAGGAAATTAAAGAGGGGGAGCAAAGGTGTATTTCCAAGCTGAAATCGTACAAAGTGATTCCCAAGGGGCAGTGGAGGGAGGAAACAGTCAAATTAGAGGCAAAGCAGAAAGCTGGGTAGTCCTGTTTTAAGAAGGTTGCCAGAGGATCTGAGCTACCACATGAGGATGGGATCTTGATTTTTCTGTCTTGATCAAAACAACAATTCCCTATCACTGCTGCCTGCACCAGAGGGGTTTTGGGGGTTTTTCTTTAGTGATCTCTGGCCAGGATTTAGAAATGTTGGCTCTTCTGAAATCTTCTATAAGGGGCTGTTGAATGTGAGCAGTTTCATGTTATTTATACTTGCATCCACCTAATTTCAGCATCTGGTTTCTCATGGACTTCTGCAGTTAAAGATTAACCCTGTGTGCTTTTTTCTGAGGACTAGCTTTTCCTGTATTTTTCAAAGAGATTTTCCAGACCTAGGAAATCCTAAATCCTAAAAGTGTCATAACAGAGTGTTTAGAAAGGCCTAATACAACCAGAATAAAATCTTATGGCTTAGTATTTTTTAGGATGTCAGAACTAGAATACAGTTGGCTGTTTATTTTACAGTAGTGATTAAATTCAACGTTGCTTTTTAATAGATATTTTTCAGATATTAGGAACTTAAAATGAATTTAAAGTGGCCTTGTTTTTAAGATAAATATGTTAATTTTGACCTTGAACTGAACCAAATAGAGTGAGTCCCAGAATCTGGACCAATTAAGATTACAGTCCTATTTTTCTGGTTGTAGTAAAGATGCGGCCCTATTTTGAGGGCCTGGTCTACAAATCACTCCGTGTTCATAGATTGATGATCAGAAGGCTTTATTTATAGATAGATAAGTAGATAGATATTAATAAAAAGATGATTGAGAGAGAAGGAGAGATCAGCAGCTTCTACAGCAGGTGCTGGAGCTGCGATCCATCTCCATGTCTCTCTCGTCTGTGTGTGTCTGTCCAGCACCAGAATGGAATGCACAACAAGAACAGAGAGGAAACCTTTGATTGGTCAGGCAAACACCTTACCATAAACATTTCTCATATTTACATTCTTTCTTCTGGGAAACTACAGAGAGCTACCTTAGAAATGGAGTTAACTATTTAGAATTGAAGACAGGTTAGAAAGAAATTGCTTTTTCCAGCTTGTCTCTGAGATTTCTCAAAAACCCACTGCCAAGTCATGACCACACTGGTAACTTTGGTTTATGGGGCAATGTTAATGTTATATGGAAATGTCCAAAGCCAGGTTGGATGGGGCTTGGAGCAACCTGGCCTAGTGGAAGGTGTCCCTGCCCATGGCAGGGAGTTGGAACAAGATAAACTAATTAAATTTAATCACTCTATCCTGCCTGGGGGAAGAGGCCAGTTCCTTATTTGCAACCATCTCTATTTTTATGGTATGCTGGGGTGTGCTGCAGCTGTGCAATCCAAGGGGTTCTGTTCCACCCCTGACTGGTTTCTGTGATGGGACAGGGTCAAAGCACTTGATGGCCTATGTTGCTGGAAAACACACTGTGTGAGATAGTCGCTGAGGGGAGTAATTTGTTCAAATACAGAACATATAAGGGAAAAAAAATCTGGCTGAGCATAAACAGATTTCCAAGGTCACTTATGTCTGTGTAAAAGAGAAGAACGTTCATCATCCAGTGTAATGGGCTAAATTTCATACAATCATAGAATATGCTGAATTGGAAGGCACCTGCCAGGATCATCGAGTCTAACTCCTTGCCCTGCACAGACACCCCAACAATCCCACCCTCTGCATCCCTGAGAGCATTGTCCAAACACTCCTGGAGCTCTGACAGCCTTGGGGCCGTGCCCATTCCCTGGGGAGCCTGTTCAGTGCCCCAGCACCCTCTGGGGGAAGAACCTTTCCCTGATATCCAGCCTAACCCTCCCCTGGCACAGCTCCAGCCGTTCCCTGGATCCTGTCCCTGGTCAGGAGAGTGAAGAGATCAATGCTTCTCCTCACAAGGCTGTTGAAGAGCACAGTGAGTTCTGACCTCAGCCTTCTCGGGCTGAACAGACCAAGTGCCCTCAGCCGCTCTTGTGTGGCTTCACCTCCAGGCCCTTCACCATCATCGGGGACTCCTTTGGACACTCTCCGATAGCTTAATGTGTTTTTTATGTTGAGGTACCCAAAACTGCCCCCAGCCCTGGAGCTGAGGCTGTCCCAGCCCAGAGCAGAGCAGGACAATCCCTCCCTGGCCTGGCCATGCTGGGCCTGCTGCCCCCAGGACAGAGATGTCCCTCCTGGCTCTGGGGCACTGCTGGCTCATGTCCCACTGGCCACAGCCTAGAACCCCCAGGTCCCTTCCTGCAGCTGCTCTCCAGCCTCTCATTCCCAGTCTGTCCATACATCCAGGGGTGCCCCATCCCAGGGGCAGAGTCTGGCACTTTCCCCTCACAGGCTGGGGACTGCCCAGCCCTGCCATTTGTGCAGGGCTCTCTGCAGGGCCTCTCTGCCCTCCAGGGAGTCAACAGCTCCTCCCAGTTTAGGGTCGTTGGAAAAATTACTGAATATTCCTTCAAATCCTGCATCCAGGTCACTAATGAGGATGTTGAAGAGCACAGGGCCAAGGATGGAGCCCTGTGGAACCCTGCCAGTGACCAGTGCCAGCTCAGTTTCACCCCAGTCACTGTCACCCTGTGTTCCTGACCCCTGAGCCAGTTGCTCACCCATCACAGGATGTGTTTATCCAGCTGTGGCTGGACAGTTTGTCCAGAGGGATCCTCGGAGAGGCAGTATTGAAAGCTTTTCTGAGGACCTAAAAGATTACATCTCCTGGCTTTTCTAGACCAACCAGGTGATGAATGTCATAGAAGGAGATCAGGTTGGCTGGTGTCTTTGCAGTATGCTTTGCAGAAGTTACATGGGGAAAAGGTCCATTATTCAACTTCAAAATTCATTTCTCTTCTTTTGGTAGATGTTGGAAAGGTCTGGTCCTTGCTCTGAAGACTTACTTGTCCATTGAATTCAAAGGGATTTTGGAAAAATGGTAAAATATGACTCTGAGAGTCATGTTTTCCCTCACATTGGTCCTCTTGCTTAGGTAAATGGTGGATCCTTTTTTTTTCCCAGGTCGCAGCCAGTACCTCTTCATTGTGAGAGCTGCTATTTTCTGCCTGTGCCTGACTGAATCCCAGTCCTTGACAGCACCTCTGTTTGCATGGCCTTGCTCCCTGCTTTCTAATTCCAGCCCATGTGTACGAAGTAATTTCATCCAAGTGATCTTCTGTCACATTCAGTCGACTTGATTGGCCATTTCTAAATGCCTTTGCCTCTTCAGACTGACACTGACTTTGTCAGCTACCTTCAAATATAGCTTAAATCTCTATCTCAGTGTTAGCCATACTGTGTGGCTTCTCACACTTGAGACTGGACTACTTATAGCCAGAGACTCTGTGGGAGTGATTAATTCATCCTTTATGCATGGTCGTGCTGAGTCATTTCCAAATTAATGGTAATTGCATTACACTGCTCTTCTCACAACAATAATTAGTTGTATGATGCTGATGTGTTCCAGCTGGCTAAAAAACCTTATTTGAGGAGCAAAACTCTGGGGTTTTTCCCTCCTGAACACTTATGTTCTGTGTCTTCTTGGAGCATATTTTAATGTGTGCTGTTTTTGCAGCAACTGGAGAGTGTGGGGGATTGCCTGTTTGAGCTTTATTTATTCTAAGGTATTAAAATTTCAGTATACTCATATGATGCCAGGGGCTGAGTCTTTGAGCTTTGTGCCTGACCTCTGCATCCTACAATACAGTGTTCCCCAATTTTGGTGCATGTTTCAGGAATGTTTTAGAAGAGCACAAATAACCTCATGACTTCCTCAGTACTCTTTCCCCTTCATCCCTGTGACTCTGGAAAGGATGCTTTATGGTTTATTCATTTTATTTATTGATCTCTTTCCCTTTATTCTACAAAGGTTACAATAAAGTGTATCTATAAAAAGAAACTAAGTACATCCAGCACATTCAAATAAAAGAGTACTTGCTTTCACTGGAAAAGAAACATTTCTGCAGGAAAGTTCACCCATTTGTCTAGTGGCCAAAATAAGGTGTAGGAACTGTCACCACCTGGAGAGCCAAGACAGGAGAAAGGAAAGGGAATGCAGTAGCTGCTCCCTACAGTAAACAGAACTTACACAAAGGCAGAGGTTGCTGAGTAGGTTTCCTCCTATGAGGAAAGAAAATCTTCTTTCCATTGGGACACCTAAAAGAAGGATAAAAGGATAAATTACAAACCCATGGTGCTTGGGAAGGGTTAGAGGAGTGACAAAAGAGATTAAGCTTGTCTATGGCCCTCAGGAGAGACACTGCCATTTGTTGGTTTGACACAGGGCAACAGACGTGCTGCCTCACACAGAATTGCTGTGTAACCCAGAAAGAAAAAGGTTTTCTCCGGTTTCACTTGATAGATGCTAAAAAAACTCCTCTTCTGCTCAGCACAGAAATGCTCTGAGAGGACCTCCCTGAGTGAAACACTTGGCCCAGGGGTGAGGTCTGAAGAGCTGACCCCTTCTGTAGCATCCAAGGTGGCAAGGTGTAGTGCTGTGATAAAACTCAGACGCTGCCATAGGGAAGTTCTAGTGTTGAAAGCAAGGCAAAAGCCTTCTGTTGCTGTTCACAAGGCATGGTTGAACCTGAAGTCTTAAGAAACAAAGCTGAGGAAGTTAATTCTTGGGCCCCCAACCACCATTTGGTGCTGCCCACCAGACAATACCTGCAGGCTGTTCTCGTTTTGAAGCTGTGAAGGTGCTGTCCCCAGCTTCTCCCCTGTCCTGGGAAATGTGTTGTCATGCTTTACTCCCGACAGCCCCTGTGCCAAGGGCTCTGCAGGGACACCTTTTAGTGCTGCTTAGATACTCAGCTTCCAGTCCTAGTGCTGGTACTGTTGAGTGTGGTTATGGGGAACAGAAGAGCTTATGAAGTGGTGCTCAGCTGTGTGATAATTTCCTGAGAGTCAGTGCTCAAATCTCCAGCAGATTAATTTCTGTACTCACCAACATCCTACTTATTTCTGAAAAAAGTCCCCAATCTAATGGTTGTCGCTAGAGCTGCATTGAACTTGCACATTGGTGACCTTTTTTGTCACCAGGCAGATGGGGAAGAAGAGGACAAAAGGTTAGGATGGGGAAGAATAGGACAAAATATGTCTGATAAATATGTTAGGTGACAAAACTGATCTGAGAAAGCTGTGGTTGAACATAGCTGTTATTTACTCAGACATCCTGGAGGTTATTTTGCTCATGAGATAATTACAGGAATTACAAATGGAGAGCAACTGTTGAAGTCATTTTGTCCCTTCCCTGGCAACACAGTGCTCCTACATCACTCTTTCCTTGCTCTCTGCACATCCAAAAGCACTTAGCCATGGGAAATTAATCCTCAACTTTATCCAATCTTTCTGAATGAGGATAAACAACATTTAGCTTTCTAATAGTGTTGGAAAAATATGGAGTCTGATATCATAGAGAGTGGAGGTAATCTGGTATCATAAAAGGAAGGAGGGAGTCTGCCATCACAAAGGATGGAGTGTGGCACCATAGAACAAGGAAGGAGTCTGGAATCACAGAGCTTGGAGGTAATCTCACATCACAGAGGAAAGATGGAGTCTGGCTTCATAGAGGGTGCAGGTAATCAAGGAGGATGGAGAAAGTCTGGCATCATTGAGGAAGGATTCTGTCCCCACAGAGGTTAGAGGTCCCCTGACATCCTGGGTGTTCATGGGACTGTGGCATCCTAGAGGAGGAAAAGAGCCCAACATCATAAAAGTAGTAGGAATTCTGGAATCACTGAGGAAGGAAGGAGCCTCACCACAGCAGTAAGAGGGAGGCTGGCATCAAAAACTAAATGGAAGTTTTAAAGAGTGAAATCGAGGTGCTTTTTGTTTTGTGTCCACATCCCCTGGAGACAGAGGAATAATCACTCAGTGGGAAACTGAGCCTTTATCGTGTTTAAAATAACCCCACCTGCAATCCTCTCCTGCTTGCAGGCGGTGGTGATCAATGGTTTTTTAGAGGCTCTCTTCCTAAAAGGGATTGAGTGGCAATCCAGTGGGCTCTGCTGTAAATTCCTGAGTAAAATTAAGGGAGAGCGCAGGGCAAGAAGAGGGCTGCCAGAAAGGCCAGAACTCTTCTCCAAGGGTTTAGGATGCAGCCCTGCAGCCTGGGAAGTGGAGGGGGTCTGGAGGCTGTTTGAATCCGTGCAGAGAGACACAAAGACAGCCACTCATCGTGTGTTCATGTCCCATCTCTGCACAGCTGATGTCCTGTGGGCCTCTGGAGTCTCTCTGCAGTGTTTTTGGATAGACAGGAGGGGCTGTCATTGAAAAGCAGGGAGCCAGGGGAAATTTTTGTTCTCTCCCTCTGCCCTGCCTTTCACATTTCTCCTGTTAATTCCTTGTATTTCCTGCTCCTAGCACAGGGAAACAAAACTGGTTTTCCTTTTGTTTCTAGCGGTTTTATCTCTCTTCTTCTCATGAATTGGCAAAATGCTGCAAAATCTGGACTGTAAATCAAGCAGAGATTGGGCTTTGTAAATGGAAAATTAGATCTATTTTCTTAAAAAAAACCCAGTGATAACTTAGACCCAAAAAATGCTTAGATAAAATTCTCTGAGACCAATGTTTTTAGTAGACACTAATTTCAATTTACAAGAGTGCTCTTCATCCCAAGTATGCGCTAAATGGAAAATACAGATGAAAGAATTTTATAAATGTATTTTAAATCATACATTCATTTCCTAATTTTTAACTGGTGCTTAAACAAAACTTTGTCAACTGCCTTAGCACTAGACTTTCCAATCACTTTTTAAGGAACGCCTCTATCATGGAGTATTATTTAGCACAAACTGGCATTATAGAACATCAATGAAATTCTTCCACCGTTTGCTTTCAATACACAAACACAGATGACACGTGACACAGTAATTTTTATTAACACAGTTTAATAAACAGATTTCTCATTTGTGATTTCTTCTGCATATCCAGCTTGACATGAGAGGGGAAAAAAAAGCTTGAATAGAGAGAAAGCCTTAGTGAAGGAGAAGCTCTGCTAAGTTTCAGGCTGGTTTGACTGAAGGATGGTACCCATGTAGGTAACCAAAAATCGAGATCAGCTCCATGCTGGAATGCAAAAGTTGCGACAAGTTTGCTCAGGGAGAAATTTTCCAGCTCTCTGTTCCAGGCCCTGTTTGTGATAAGAAGTTGCTTTCTCACAAGCAGAGCTGAGAACCAGGAGAAGTTTATATAAACCACCTTGTGTGTTTTTGTAAACTATATTTCATAGGTGGTATTTTTAAATTTTGTTATTCCAACTTGTTATTCTGTAACTAATCAATGATGCTAAAGAGGTGTTCACCCAAAACCCAATAATAGTGTCCTACTCTAACAGCCCTGGACATATAAGGGGCAAGATTTGCTTAATAAATAGCTTCTTTCATCTGAAGTTCATGCCACAATTTCTCGCTGTCCCCGGACTCAACAGCAACAAAAAAGTCCCCAAGCTTGTGTGGAGACATTATCTCTGAGCTGTCAGTGCTGTCAGTGGTTTGCCTGGCTGCTGAGCTTTGTGCTTTGCAGTCCCTCAGGACTCTTTTGAAGGAGGGGAGAGGAAGAAAAGAAGTTTGGGAGAAGCGAGCTCTGCTGAGGGGATGGTGACAGCTCGGGGGTGCCGTGCTTCCCCACCACTCACCTTGGTGGCAGCTGATGGCTCATTAGCAAATCCTGTTGGTGCTCTGTCTACCAGAGCTTGTTGCTTTCCTACTCACCCTCACAGTTTTCCTTTAATATACGCCATTCTTCGCTTTTCACACGCATACCCTCTTCCTAAACTGAGTTAGAAGCTTGTCTCCCCTTCTCTGCCGTGGCAGGAGCAGTGCCAGCTGTGTGTCCCTGCCTTTGCAGCCCTTCCTCTGGGGAAAGTCACAGCCCCAAAGGTTTGCTTCCTAAGCCAGCCATGAGAGGATGTTTGTAATATATTCACCCATCCCGATGCCTACACAGCACAATGGGGGATGGTTTCTCGCTTGCTTTATGAATTGTTTAATTTAAAAAGATGGTAGGATGGCGGATCTGAATGTATTGGTTGACCAGAGGTTAATGTGGCTGATTTTACTGAAAAAGATAGAGGGAACAGGAAAATGTTGGTATTCTCCTTCAGACCTTCAGACCTGTGCTGTTTTTTCTGGGATAGAGTTGACATTCTTCATAGCAGCTACTATGGGGCTTTGTTTTAGATTTATATTGGAAACTCTGTTGACAACACAGGGTTTTTGCTGCTATTAAATGAATTTCATCTTTTTTTTTTTTTTTTTTTTTTTTTTTTTTTTAAAACATTTGCAGCTGACTTATAAGGCTTTTGACTCCTTAGTAGGTTATTGGTTAAATTTCTGCTATTTGCAGAACGAGTCATACACATGTTTACAGCTGTGTTTGCCTCTTACTGCACTTGTACCACTTTGTTTTGATGCCCCTGACCAAGTGATTTTGATGTGCTTTAGTTTAGGGAGTGGCTGTACTTGGGATTCTGCTGCTTGTTCCGGTTTTCTTTACATCCATGGCAGAGGTGGAAGAGGCTGGCCACCACCCCTCCGGAATTTTAAGATTACTACTGAATTAAAAAAATCACAAATGAAGGAGTACTACTGGCACAGAATGAACTGCTTCAATTCACATGCCACCAATTTCAGAGTAGAAGGTTTCCTGCCATCCCAAAGATGAAGTTAAAGAGAGTTGAGGGACACAGCACACAACCCTGCAAATCACTGAGAAGAAGGATCTGAAGTCTATGGTAGAACTTCATAAATTTATACAAGAGATTTTATAACACAACAGAGAAATCCATGTAAATGGAAAATAAAACATGTGGCTCGTGTATGAGTATTTTTGAGGGGCTGCAGAAGCAGACTGCTTTGCTGTTTGTATCATATTGATATTGTACTAATCCATGCTTTAGGCTTCAGCTGGTTGCTTGCTAAAACTAAAAATGAATTTATTTTTCTTTGGGCTATACCTAAACCCAGGAGACAGTGGTGCTTGTGTGTCTTACTCAGTGTGACTCAGAGTGAAAGACATCACCACATTGGAGACCAAAACCAACTTCCTCAGGTGAGACTGGCAAAGACTACAAAAATTCCCTTCTGGCTTTCTGTACTAAAATGGAGCATGGCTAGTCTAGGTTGTTCCATGCACCAAATCATACCTGTTCCTACTATTACTGACACTGAGGACCCTGGCAACGTTCTTGAGATCCCCTAACCTCCTTCACATCCATTCCTTATAGACTGGTGGCTTTAACCTCATACTAAAGCTGGCTGTTGGTTGCCAGGCACTGGTGGTCCTGTTGTGGTGTGGTGGGCTGGCCCTGGCTGGATTCCAGGCAGCCACCAAAGCTCCTCTCTCACTGCCCTCCACAGCTGGACAGGGGAAATATAATCAAGGGTTTGTGAGTTGAGATAAGGATTGGGAGATCTCTCATTAAATATTTTCATGGGAAAAACAGGCTTGAATTTGAGATAATAATTGAATTTATTGCTAAGAAAATCAGAGCAGGATAATGAGAAGTAAAATAAAACCTTAGAAACACCTCCCCTCCACCCCTCCCTCCTTCCCAGCTCTACCTCCTCCCCCAGTGGTGCAGGGAGACAGGGAATGGGATCTGGAATACTTAGCATTACAGATCTAGACCTACACTGATGCAAGGAGCAAAAAAGATGACTGTGCAAGTCCAGATTCCCTCTGCTCTCAAAACATGATGATCTTTTTTTATAACCATCCAATTGTATAATTTTCAAAAGGAAAAATCTATTGATCAACATAGAAACTTCCTGAAAAGCTTTGAGGCAGACACAGATGCAGAGCAGGGGTCTGACAAAGGAAAAAGATGCTAATGCATAAGGCTTGTCAGCTGTTGCTGATATGCAGAACAGAAGTAATTAACTCCCCATGAATAGTTAAATCCGAGGAGTTAAGAAGTGACTCTGTTCCACAGCCAGCTTAGCAAAATAGCTGCATCCTGTGGGCTTTGCCATGAATTTGGTAATTTTATCTGAATTTGGAAAGCTGGTCCCATAGTTCTAGTCAAGCTGTGCAAATACTCTGAGCACATTTAATATATGTAAATTAAATTAATGTTAAATCACTGCGTCTCTGTGGTAGTGAATAATACAGGAAAAGCAAATGGGATGCACAGCAAAAGGAGGTGATTCAGCTGTCAGACTGTGTGCATGAATATTTCCCCAAACTCTTCTCTGAATGGAGAGATCACAAAAGTACAATTTTACTTTAAAGAGCAAATATTTAATAAAATTTAAAATGGTGACATTATGGTGTCTCTTCTCAATCCTGTACTGCTTCAGCTTTAGATTTAGTGTTAAAACTTGATAATTTAGTTTTCTAAAATTAGCCTGCCAGGATATGCCTAACATTTTGCTATTTTATGAACATTTCTTTAGACATTCCAGGCCATAAAAGTCAGCCCCCAAACTTGCACTGTAAAGCAAATATTGTTCCTTTCTTGGGCAGATGAATTATTAATCGAGGTTGGACATTTTTGGGTGCAGGAAGTTCCAAAGAGTTCAGTTTTGCGATAAGGATTATAATCTTGTATCTCCAAGATCTTGGCGCAGGCAGGCAGATATAAAACTGAGGAATGGGAAATGCTAAAATGCTGTCAAATTCCAAGTTAAGGGGAAGCATGGCATTTCAGAAGGATATGTCTTGAGTCCCTCAGAGTTTGTTGCACAGGTCAAATTTGCTGCTGGGTGGGGGCTGCAGCTCTGCTCAGATTGCTGTAATAGAAAGTGGCTCAGATTTTGGTTTGGGTTTCTCTCAAGCTTTCTTTACTTTTCTGTTTTTTTTCTTCAAACCAGTGGCACCAACATTGACACTCACAGACTTTTAATAGGAGTAGGTAAAGAGACAAGAGCATGAACAAAAATCATACTCTTTTGCTGCTTCTTAGAGAAAGCACATTCAAGTTGTGTTGAATGAAAAAAGAAAGTTGTCTCTAGGACAATTTTTAAAAATAACGTGCCTTATCAATGTTTTACACGAGTTGGGAGGGAATTATTGAAGTGTGCAAATGCTGTTCTGACTGAAGGGCCTCAGTAATCAAGCACTGAAGGCCTTCTTCCCCTAGAGACCTATTTTTGGTGTTAATTCTCTGTCTTAAAGAAAATCTGTTTGACAACCAAAAAACCTAAATAAGAACAAAAACCTTTTCAATAAATCAGGATGTTTAGTTTAAAAATATTCATTAGTAGAAGGATATGCTGTCAAGTACAAACTTTTATTATTAAAGGAAAAAGGAATGCCTTGTATTTCTGCCCACAGAAAGGGAAAAAATAGGAGGTCTATTTTTTCTCTATTCCATTTCCCACCTTCTGCCTGTATATTGTCCTTTCTCCAGCATAAACCCTGCTCTGTCTCACAATGTCCTCGCCCTGCCTGAGCTTGAAGAGTATTTTCTCTTCAATACCATCAAGTATGAAATGATTTCTTAAAGTATTATCCTACAGCAGTAACTGTAGTCTGCCCTGGGAAACAAACCCAAAACCTGAGCAGAACCACCAGCCCAGGTACCAGGAGTCACTTGTTGTTTGCCAATTATTTATCAGGTGACTAACGTACATAAAGGAAGCATTTATAAAAACATATTTAGTCCAAATTTATGCTAGAATGATTAGTGCTATAATAGTTGGCAAGGGGCTTGCACAGAGGTGGGAGCTCCCCTGAAGGCAAGTGCAACCCCAAAAAAGTGTAGATGCCTCAGAGTGGTTTATTTAAATAGGTAAGAGCTTATACACGAGGGAAGAAGAGCTAAAATGAACTGCTCAATCTGATAGCACAGCAGAGATTGTCAGAGGAGCTGTTTTCTCTCTGGAGGTGCAGCATCAAGAAGTTCAGGTTTCTGTGGCGATGTCTTGGCCATTGTCAGCAGGAACAGAGGAACTAATTCCAATGGTTCTGGCACATTTCCCTTTAATGTGCTTACTAACGTTTACCTTCTGTTCAGGAACAATAACACCGAAAATTCTTGGCATGCAAACATCAAATTACTTGGAAATATCTGTTCTACAAGGACACTCTGTGTATTTCACAGCTGGCACTGAAAAACAAAATAGAGTCTAAAGCCTTCAGCCTTTTCTTACAGATTTTGAAACTTTTCTGCACATTGGGTTGTTGATAAAACAAAAGTATGAGCCCAGGTCTTGCTAAGATTGGTCCTTCCCATGGGAACATGAAACCTTTGGAAGCTCAGCTTTGAAGTGTCCATTAGTCATTGCTGATGTCAGGCTGATGCACGTCTCTGTGCAAAATCTCCACGCTGAGGTGTGCTGGGAGATCATCCATTTCAGCAGGAAATGCTGGAACACTTTCTGACTCTGACACAAAAGGTCAGAGCACAAGAGAGCTGCACACACCAAGGAAGGTGGTGCTGGTGCCGCTTTCAGCATTAACCTCTCCCAATGTTGGAAGATGGGCCTGGACCTGTTTCTGGCATGGGGTAGAGGGAGAGGGGGAAAATCAACAACTCACTGAGGCCTGGCATGTGTCACAGAAACTCTGCTGCTTCCTGGTCTTGGCATGGCAGTCTGGATTTCACCCTGATGCTGTCAGTCTCCACAGTGCCCTGTGGCCTTAATAAATGAGATGAGAGGTAAATGGTGTTTGAGACTCTAAAAGCCAAAACAAAGATTTCTAGATATTTGGTCTTATTTGCCTTTGTCTGAAGAGTAAAATATCAAATTTTCTTTTCTCTTTTTTCCAAGCAGGGAAGATTTCTCCTTGTCCCTGGGGCCCAAAAGTCCATTCCTAGGTGGAGATGTTGCAGGACTCCAGTGGGGAGATCTCTTCTGCTCACCTGAGCATCACAGCAGACCTGGAAGCAGTCTTCTCATTGCAAAGCTGCTCATGTGTCAGAGGGCGAGAGGCTTGAGACACTTTTCATTTCTCAGGCTTTGAGGTCAGTTTGTAAGGGTGGAAAACCATTTCTTTCCATGTGCTTCCACCATCTGCTCATCAAGCCCTTTCTGAGCCTCTTGCTCCAGCTGAATTCAAGGCACCAGGACGCTCTATGGGGTGGGTGCTGCCTTCCCTGGGAGATGGTGGTGGGATGTTTGCTGTCTCACAGATGTGCTCTGTGACTGTGGAGGGGAAATGTGTGGGGCATGCAGTGCCGATGTGGCTGCTGAGGACCCTTTGCTTTGAGCTGGTAATGGTCAGGAGACCTTGTTCTGACACTCTCCTTGTTTAGCTGGAATGGAAAATGCTCTGGGGTTTGATTATTTATTTTGTGGATTACACATACATGAATGGGAAAGCAGTGAGATCCCAGGAGAACCCTCTTTCATGATGATTAAAGGAAAATAGACGAAATTCGAGGTGCTCTGTTACTTTTTTTCCTTTCAGCTACCTAAGTATAGCTGCACTTGAAAGGATTGCATGATATGAGGGCAAACAACAAATTCTTCCTTTCAGAAATAGGGGAAGATACTTCCTTACTGGTCAGATTCATTCCTTTGATCATGAATTGCAGCTTGTCTGTTACCAGCATTATTTCATACTTCATCTTTTCTCATGTAGTTTCTTTTCCTTTTGATCTTGCTCTGTTACTTCCGCCAGTTGTGCTACGTGAGGAGAATAAGCAAACTTAAGACCTGAATTGGCACTTAAAAAACACATCCCTCTAGCTAGTAAATTGCTCTTGTTGGATGCCTTGGAAATTTGACCAGGATGCAAAAGCTTGGTGGTTGTCCTGGGCAGTAAATTGAAGAGTTTGTCTGGCATCCATCTGGCACCATCTGCAGAGCATTACCCTTGCACTCAGCTCCTTTTGCTCTAGTGCAAACCAGGCACAAAACCTGCAGTTTCTGAGCTCTCGGGAGCAAATCCCAGAGAAGACTGGAAAACTCGGTGGCCTTTTTTCCATTAGGAGCTCTGGAAGGCTGGAGGCTGCAGTGTAGATTTTCTTTTAACTTAAGAGGTTAGGGCAAAAAGCTTAAATGTGCCCCTTGTGAAGCCCAGGGGGCCAAAAAGTTACAGAGACTCCTCTTCCTCCACACTGCCATGGCAGGTAAACAAAAAACCACAGATGTTATATTGTCTTTCTACTTTTTATGTCTGTGGCTGGCTGCACTGATGATTCAGATCCCATCTCTTAGCTGTAAAAAGCTCCTTCTTCTTAAATTTTTCCAATAAAGACTAAGTCCAGGACACAGACCTACAAAGCCTTCCCAGCTGAACATGTAAGTATACTGAATACATTGATTTTTACTATTTTAGACCTCTTTTTTCCCCTCCTACCTTTCTTTTAACCTCAAAACCAGTGAAAATCCTGTCTGAAGAGGATTTCTTTCCTTCCTAACCAACTGCATTTTACCTCTGTTAATGACATCAGTAACTTCACTCTACCAAAGAGACTTTGTTTTGCCCAGCTCATTGAAATGCAGCTATTATCCTGTGTCTGTTGTGAGCTTCTGTGTCCTGCCTGTGTCCCTTTGCCTCTACAGCTCTGTGTGATGCCCCATGGCTGGTGGGAATCTTGTGTGACAATATTTTGTAACACAATATTGAGAAAACACTGACCGTCATTGCAGCTTTAGGTGACCACGAGGAGTCACCAAACTGCAACCAAAGTGGCCCAAGGGCCCTTTTGGGAAGGCTTCAAGAAATTTTCTCACTGGCATTTGGCCCTTTTTTGTCTTCAAACTCCTCATTAGGCTTCGCTTCCCAGTAACTTATTCCCAGCTTCCTATTTTTGCGCCCTTGAGAGAAATTCTGTATATCTTGCCCGTTCTTGTGCATGTTTTAGGTTCGTGGCTGTCTCTTCCCCCTGTGATAGTGACTTTCAAAAGGCACCTCTCATGCTTGGGCAGCACAGGAGGGGATGTGAGGAGGGGAGAGTTGCTGAGAAGAGTAGAGCAGGTTGGCATGGACAGCACCAGCCACCTGCAAACACAAACCGGGTTTCTGAAAATAGCAGGGCATTTGAACTGAGGCTCCTCTTTAATGTGAATTTATACTTCTAGACAAAACCAGTCTGGGATGGCATTTCCCCACTGTTCCATTGATTATTTGGCACAGATGTTGTTCGGTGTCTGCTGGGGAAAATTTCCATCCTCAATGCCGAACCTTTCCCTCCTGTTTGGTGACTGGTTGATAAACATGGATGGATAAGTGGATTCTCTGAACCTGGGCAGAGGGATTAAGTGGCTGGGAAAGGTAGGATGTGACAGGATTTCACTTTTTGAAAGGTGAGTCCTGGGTGGCAGCTGCTCAGTGATGCTTAAAAAGTGTTTAGTGAGAATATGTAAAGAGCCAATGTTAATAAATGTAAACTATTGCTCTCTTTTTTTCCGCACAAGACCTGTTAGTGTCCCAAGTGAAAACGTGACCAGTTCCTCGATGGTAAAGTGTCAGGCAGTGGGATTGTATCATCCCCAGGCTGGCAGGGGGATCAGCTTAGTGGTGTTGCATAAAAAAGGTGTAAGTTAGCCATCCTTTGTTATCCCAGCTCCAGGCCTGGGGAGGGGTAAATGACTTTCTGAAGAATCTCACAGGCTCAAAAGAACATCCCTGGGCAGTGTGTGCTGGGCTGGGGGCACACAGGAGCAGCTGGCCTTGGGGAATGAAGGCTTCTCCCAGGCTGGGGTTTGGTCTGTGCAGGTCAGGCCAGTCTGTTGGGGTGGCCTTGGTCCTGTCTTCTCCTCTGGGCATAGATGAGGTGACCCCCAAGGTTCCTGCCAGTGCTGTGGGTCTGGAACTGGCTGTGTTTAGACTTCAACTTGTCTGCTGCATGGGATGGATTTCAGGGCGTTACCTCTCTTTCTTCCATTTTGCTTTCTATATGCTGGTGGAAAACCATCTGTTAGAAAGGGCTTTTTTTCTTGTTGGTTGTTTGTTTGCTTTTTTGTTCTTGTATTTATCTCCCTTTGGAAGTGAAATGCTATTTAAAGGTGACATGCTGCTTTCCACATGTCCTGTACCTGCATTAAAATTTTGAAAGTACGGGCAGAGGTGTGTTTGGCTCTGAGCTGTATTTAATGAATCACCCATAGTGCTCATGTGTAGAAAAGATGCGGCCCTATTTTGAGGGCCTGGTCTACAAATCACTCCGTGTTCATAGATGGATGATCAGAAGGCTTTATTTATAGATAGATAAGTAGGTAGATATTAAAAAAAAGATGATTGAGAGAGAGAGAGATCAGCAGCTTCTACCAGCAGGTTCGGGAGCTGCGATCTTCATCATGTCTCTCTCGTCTGTGTTTAGCACCAGCATGGAATTCACAACAAGAACAGAAAGGAGATCTTTGATTGGTACAGGCAAACACCTTACCATAAACATTTCTCATATTTACATTCTTTTCTCCTGGGAACTGCAGAAGTTCCCCTTTAGAAATGGAGTTACTTACAATTGAAGACAAGTTGGAAAGAAATTACTTTTTCCATCTTGTCTCTGAAATCTCTCAAAAACCCACTGCCAAGTCATGCCCACACTCATGAAGTTGTGCTATTACAGCGAGTCCTGAGCCAAGAGCTCATTAATGCTCTAGGTTATCTGGGCATATACAGTGGATGGACAGAGGGACAGAGCAGAGGGTTTTGTCTGTGGCTCTTTGGGCACACAAACTTGTCGGGCTCTGTGTTGCAGTGGAAACAGAAGAAAGCAAACAGGCCACAATGGGGGCATGAAATTCTCCTTTAATGCTGGTAGAGGAAAAACCCATCCTTTTTGGGGAAATGTCTTAGAAGTTGCAGCTGATCTGTGTTTTTTCATTGCTGTTGTCGTGAGGCAATAATAATTGATGTATCTTTAGCCTGCTGCCTTGTTTTTCTTTGTACATGTAATTTAATCTTTAAAGAGCTTTAAATATTGATGCAGTTACACAGTTGAGAAAGAAGGCAATAAGGGGAGGGAGAAGAAAAAAACTAAGTAAAAATAAAACAAAATAAGTGAGAAATAAAGTGGACAGCAAACAGAGATTACCATTTCCTAATACTGTCAGCAATCTGGTATGAGAAGATGAAGAAGCAGAGAAGGTGGGGGTGATGATGACTCTGCCACAAATGGAAATCCTGAGGCCACGTGGAGGAAGCTGCACAGCAATAGATTGCAGGGCATCTCTGCATCCCTTCCAGGTTTTGGCAATCCCATTGATCTGGGGTGCTACTTCCCATCCAAGTGATTCCATGCCACCAGTAAGCCCTGGGTGGACAGAGATGATGGAACCATACCCTGTCAGCTCTGCAGACAGGGGCAGTCTGAATCCCTTGCTTGATTGCCAGCATCTTATTTTGATGATTTGTTGTTTTAACTGTGCAAGTGATCACCGATTTGAAAGCGAGCCACAGAAGGCTCTGTATGTTGCTGGGAAAAAAAAACAAAAAAAAAAACAACAGATAAAATGAGACAGATGCTGTCATAAAAAATAAAGCAGAAAGTCTATTAAACAGAGCTTCTCTTGAAGAAAAGGCAAGTGTCTCATGCAGCATATATTGGATTTTCTGTAGTTTATTGTGTTTATTTTGACCTGTGAAGCTGCTGAAGCCTCATCTGGGTGTGCATGTTGCTGTGAGGCCACATGTGCTGGGAAGGATGTGCACCCAATGGTGAGAAACAGCAGAAGCTGAATTTTTCAAGCAATACCTCGACATCTGCACTCTGGCTTTTCGGAGGAGCCAGTTATTCAGCTTTCCTTGCAAAGAAAAACAGTCAAGGAGTATTTGTTTGAACTCACAGGACCCCAACTATTTTTTTATATAGATGTGTTTTAGGAGCGCATGCCTGCTTCTTGCAGTCTGATTCCTTGCAGAAAACCTGCCAAGACAAAATTGCTGGGAGATGTTGTGAGGAGTAGGCCACTTGCAGGGGAGGGTGCTGTAATGGAAACCCCACAGCTTCAGGGTAGGCTCAGCTTTCTGGAAGTAAGAAAAGATGAACCATCAGCCTTCCTGAGGATAAATTTTACAGCACTTCAGAGGGTATAGAAGAGCCTTGACAGATTTGAGAGGAAGACTAGAAGACCACAAATACTCTTTTTCTCATCTGCTGATACCTGCCAGACTTTGGCATTATGGAGAAGACATTCAGTGATTTAATCCATATTAAACCCTCAGGTTTTTGGATATGTGTGTCTGACATGTTGCTGAACTGCTGCACTCTCAAAGCAAAATCAACAGCAACTATTAATGAACAAAAAAGGAGGAGGTAGAAGTGGTATTGTAGCAGTGATCCAGGAAAAGCACCAATATCTAAACCTCTTTTCAACCTGGTGTCTGTGAGAAATGGCTTTTTGTGTTTGCTTTTTTGTTCTTGTATATATTTCCCTTTAGAAGTGAAATGATATTTAAAGGTGATGTGTGACTTTCCACACACACTGTACCTGCATTAAAATTCAAACAATGTCATATCATTACTAGTTTTAGCTTTGTTGACATGTTATTTTGTCCAAGACATTCACATTTTAAGGTCTTTCACTCTGTCGTTGTCTTTATTTTTTCATTTTAATTGGATTTTTTGGTACAGTATAAAGCACATCTGTTATAACTTAGCCCTAGTACCTTTACCAGGCCATTTGGAGGTGCTTGGATATTGCAGTGACCTGGTATATTTGGGAATGAGTTTCCCTCTTTATGTACAATTTTTCAACTGCTACTTAGGATGGTTGGTTTAGATGTGGTAAGGCTTGTGCTCTCATAGGGAAACACAGTCAGGGAGACTCAAAAATTAAACAGATTCACGTTTTAGTGTTCCTCTGATTCGTTCCTCCTGTGTGTTCTTACACACTAGGGGAATAATTCCACAACTTCTACGAAGTTTGAATATCCTATTCCTTGTCAGCCTTTACACCACTTGAGAATCAATCATCCTGAAAGATTTTCCTAGTAAGCTGATGTTGAAAAAATCTTTCCTATCTTTATTTAGAAAAAACGTTAGCAAATGTTTTGTTTGTCATCACATTTAACACTGATCTTTTTACTGCCCCACAAAAGGAAGGGGATGGAAGAAACTGTTCACCCTGGTTCCTGCAGTAGCTGCTGACAGGAGGAACATGCAGCCTGAAAACTTAAGCTTCTTCAGCCCCAATTAAATTTCCCTTTTGCTGTAAAAGATGCACATTTTCTGTGGATCACTACAGACAAGGACTTGAGTAGTATCTAAAGTTATATATCCGCTTGCAGTGCTGATCAGAGAACAGCTTGGTCTGCTCTGAAAAAAAAGCTGAGATTTTGGGGAGCTCCCCCTCCTCACACCACATTCAGTATTTGCAGAGACTGTGTGCAAGAATTCATTTTATTTCCATTTTAAGCTTTAGAGGAAAATTTAATGTGATACATACAGCTTGAAAGATTGGAGGTTTTTTTAAAAAATTCATTTTGGAATGTGTCTTTCTGAAGCATTTGTGATAGAATAAGGTCCAACTTCATTCTCATGAGATTTTTTTCTTCGAATTTTGGTAGAATTGAAGCAGCATTTTTCTCTGAAAAAAACTCACAGTTAAAAAGTTGAATTCTCTTTGGTCCCTATGGGCTTGACCTTATCCCTACTACACAGGCTGGCCAGAATTTCTGCACAGCCTTTATTAACCTCTCACCACAGCACAGACTTTCTCCACTATTCTGTTGTGCTCCTCTGGAAAGTTGTCCTTGCCTCTGTTTGCATTTTTTCCATAGAGTTGGGAATGGGTCCCTCATAATCTCAGGAAGAAAACCATCACAGGGCCTGTTGGTGGTAGTTAATAAAACGTAGAGGAACAACAACGGCACTTTAAAAAGTATAAAATTTCCTTTTTTGTAAGGAAGGGTGATACTTATAGCATCAGCTGTGAAATGACAGCAACTTTGCCCTGAAAAAAATTCCATATGGAGACTAAGTAAATGGAAAGCTACAGGTAAAAAACAGTAAGCCAAATACAAGCAGGTTGTATCTGACAGTGTATCAAGGAATCCAGCAGGACTTGAAAGATACCTTAAAAGGTGGCCTGTTGAGACCAGATCAAAGTGTGCTCATTGGTGCAGTCTTGGTCAGCTTTTTCCCTCTGTTCTGGTTAAGGATGTTCATGCTTAACTTCTCAGCTTTGATAAGTGCATTTCCATGATGGTTTATTTTTCGTTTTGTGGTGTTTTGGCGAAGAATTTCTTTAGCAAAACTAGCTGCTAAGGTGGTCAAGATCCATCAGAGACTCCCGAAGCAGCTTCAGGATGATTCCTGAGGCCTTGCAGCTGGAGACTGCACATGATGCAAAGGGACACAACAGATCCAGAGCCTGCTGCAAGAGACTGTGTCAAACCTGAGCCCCCAGGGGAGGTACCTGGGTGTTCCCACCTGGCCCAAATGTATATTAATCCACTGAACTCCATGGTTTTCTGCGGGACCCTCACCACCAAGAAGACAAGATGGAGAGGATTGATGGGATGCTGCTGGGATCCACTGAGCAGTGATATTTTCTGCCATATAATCTGTCTCTGTCACTATCCCTATCTCTCCCCACCTCTTTTCTATCCCTCTCTCTCTGTCAGATTTACTGTTAAATAAAATCCGTACTATTGACTTTGGCATATGGTCTTGTTTGGACCCTAATTCAGGCAGAGGCATCTCTCTAAAAATTTTAAGAACTGGACCTTACCAGCTACGTGCTGCTCCATTAACCTCCTGCTCAGGAGAGCAGGAGCTGGCTGGGGCAACAAGGAGTGATTGACCACATTGAGGTGAAGGTTGTATTCTTCTGCAGAAGGTTTTAAGGGGTTTGCTGGTACAAGGTGAAACCACTGCTGGTATGAGGTGAAACCAGTTTCCCCACTGGCATTATCTCTACCCATACCATGCAGGCAGCCAGCAACCTTAAACTCTCAGCTCTTAATCCTTTAATCTCCTTGTCTTCTGAGCAATGCTATAAATTAGCAGAGTACCTTTTTTCATCCCATCTCAATTTTTTTTTCCCTTTAGAAAACAAATTAAATTTGCTTTATTCTTCCAGAATGAAAGGCAACATTGTGGGAATTGTGTTTGAATTGAAATATTCATTTTCTTGCTAATATGTTATTGCCAATATTTTTTTGTTTGTTTTCTGTATGTTAATTTTTGGATAAAACAGAAAAGTCCAGAGACAGCTGGATATACATTAATCTTAGCTAAAAGCTTTTCAGCAGATTAACCCTGGAAGGCAAAAAGGATGTGAACACAGCTGGAATAAATGATTGTTTTCTATTTCAAAGAATAAAACCCTTTCTTTTGGGGATTCACACTGAGAATTACAAAATTATCTCCTCCTGCTTTTTTTCAGACTTGCCTTTATAAGTGTCAAGAGAGTAACTTACTGTAGACCTCTATTTCTGTAGAGTTGATGAAATACATGGCCCAAATCCTTCCTTTCCCTCTCCTGGACCACCATTGGTAGCTCTGATTTCTTAGGGATTTTATCCCTGTGGCAAATTTGCTTGGAATTCATTAGAGCTAAGACTAAAATCAGGGAACATGGGACATATATATAGTTTGGCGTTTGTGCCATACAATAATCCTGCTGTGTCCCATAGTTTCCATCTATTACTGTTTGGTCCTGGAGGGCAGCCAAAGCCCTCATGGGGGTATTGAGGGGTAACTACTGAGCATCCAGCACCGCAAGAATGAGAAATAAACAGTCAGAGTTTCATTTTTGAGGCAGAAAGTGAAAACACGAAGAGTAAAGTGAATAAAAAAACTTTTCATCTTGGACTCAGAGCAGTCTTGCTGTCACGGTGTTGTGCAGGCACCCAGTGGTGTGTCAGTAGTTCCTCTGCTGCAGAGGGGAGCTTCCTTTGGGCATCTCACACCGCTCTGAAATTCGCAGTGTGGCCACTGCTAACAGTGAGCAGAGCCCTGTGTGGGACAGGTGAACGACTTGCTGGAGTGAAATCGATGGGCATGAGGGGGTTTGCAGCTCTGCCGTGTGCTCCAACCTCCTCCTCTCCAACCTCCCCCTCTCCTGGCACTTGGGACCTCTCAGTGCTTTGCCAACTCTTTTGCCTTTGAACCACGCCAGACAGACTCCACTGTCCCTGTGCTGCTCAAACACCAAAGCAAAACCCCAAGGACACCGCCAGCTCTGAATTAAAAAGCAAACAACCCCCCTCTGCCCATTCCTTTGATCCTGAAGGTTTCCACCTCCTCTTTTATATATTTGTGACTTCTACACTTCAGTCAGCCTCCAGAAAAGCTCGTTGCAGAGGAGGCTGTTACAGCAATTCCAGCTGTCTAGAAAAGGCAGTTTTCACATGCCAGCTGACAATTCCACCTTCCAAGTGCTGTGGTGCAAGCAAGGAGCAGTGTCTGCAGTGACTGATGATGGGTGCAGCACCAGAATGTCACAGCTGGGCTCAGGGGATTTTGCCTGTGGAAGGGAAGTTGACCCTCGAAAAGAGCACATCAGCTACAGCGATGACTCAATGACTCCTTTCAAAACTTCCTGATGCAGCGGAAGGATTAGATTTGTATCCATAGTTTGTGGAAGAGAGGTCTGGACAAACATATTTAAATTACTGCAATATTTTTGGTTTTTTTTAACCAGTGTCTGACTGAAAATCCATATAGACTCTTTCTCTGTCATCTTCATCATAGCATGGGAAAACTTCATAAAGGTTTCCAGATTGTTGCCTTGCAATGCCAGACTTGGACACATACCTCTTTTTAGGGACCTGCTGGAGTTAGTTTCCTTCCCAGTGGCTGGAATGGGGCTGTGATTTGGATCTGTGCTGCACACAGGGGTGATAACACAGAGATGTTGTTGTTGCTGAGCAGGGACTGCACAGAGCCAAGGCCTTTCCTGCCCCTCAAAGGCCACACTGGGCAGGGGCTGGGGGGCCCTGGGAGGTCAGGAGGAGACACAGCCAGGACAGGTGACCCCAGCTGACCCAAGGGACGCTCCAGACCCTGTGACATCATGCTCGGTACATAAAGGGGGAGGAAGAAGGAGGAAGGGCGGGGACATTTGGAGAGATGGTGTTTGTCTTCCCAAGTCACCCTTCCAGGGGATGGGGCACTGCTCTCCTGGAGGTGCTGAACACCTGCCCGCCCAGGGGAAGTGGGGAATTAATTCCTTGTTTTGCTTTGCTTGTGTGTGCAGCCTTTGCTTTCTCTGTTAAACTGTCCTTATTTTCACCCACGAGGATCCTGGGTTTTACCCTTCTGGTTCTCTCCCCGATCCCACTGGTGGGGGAGTGAGTTTGTGATGTCTGGTTGCTGGTTGGGGTTAGACCACAACAGGCCTGAGATGGTGAGAGCTGAACTGTGCAGCCCAAGGGCTCAGAGAAAGCTTCTGACAGCCAAAAACCCACATGACCTCTAGTTGTGGTCTGGCGTTGGGGTCGTAAATTGCATCTGGCACATTCTGGATGACAGATTGATTTCTCAGAACATATTGGCAGGCAGATTTGCAGAGAGGATATTTTAGATAAAAGAAGGATTCCAAGACGAACATCCAGGGGTGTTCTGTAGTTTGTTTTCCGACAGTTTATTGAAAAACAAAAGGATAATGAAAAAGAAATTAAAACTTTTACTGCCCGTATGACATTGTATATCCTGTTGAGCTAAATGTTTTGATGAGAAGTATCGCAATTGAATTTTAGCACACTCTTCAGCATGTTTTGGTAGGGACTAACTGCTGCTGCTGGCTGAGGATGCATGTGCCTGAGCTCCCACTGCTTTCTGCTGGAGCTGAGGCCGGCAGGGGAGGAAATGATCCTCTGCTTGACAGATAGTTTATAAAAACTGGGCAAATCTTCACTATTTTAGAAGTATTCCCCTTTGTTCCTTTATCACCATCATAAGAAATCACTTGAGCTCCTTGAGGAGGGGCATCTCAAGACATTCCTGTAATAACATAAGTTCACAACAAAATTTTGGCTTTGGTTTCACCATAGGCATTTATTTCCTTTTTATGTTTCAGTTTATGGGAAACAGGGAAAAAAAAGTTTAGACCATCCATTTTATTCTTTCCTGGGGTTTATTAATCACCAGAGAGCAAGCAATACTTCCTGTGGAGTGTGGTTATTATTGTTCTTGCTTCTAATATAAATATTTTTGAGATGTCCTTCTAACAAATATGTTTGCATTAAATCAGGATTTCTGCTCTGTTTATTAAAACCAAACTTTTCCTTATTGAGTATTGTTGCAGAATTAATTACCAGACTGTTACTGAGTGCTTTTTTTTCCAACAAGGGAGGATTAAAGCAGCAGATGCTGGGAATGCATCAGCCACACCAGTTTTCATAAAGCTTTCCCCCTCATAAAGGACTTGAATTTTCTGTTCTGTTATGTATGTGTCTTGACCTAGAGATCAGATGAAGGCAATAGAAGAAACCCCTCATGTTTACACCCAAGAAGTTCCTACAAGCAGGGCCAGAAGAGAAGACTCTGCAATATTCTGCAGTCTGGGCAATTTTCTTGGTGTCCTCTCTCTGATGCAGTCCATGGCAAGAAACAGCCCAACCTTTTGCTTCATACTCTCTTCTCTGTGAGAAGCTTCTCTACAAGCTACAGGTGTGATACTGACCTGCTAAGACCTGGCTGCCACAAAATGTCCTCCAGCCAACCTCTGTGATCTGTACCTTGGAGCTACAAAGCACATGGAAACCCATGAGTAGTTCAACTAAAGCCAATGGCTTCAGGTATGCCAGGGTAGGTTTGTTCAGATGAGAAACTTTTGGCTGAAATGGCAAAAAAATTTAAAAAAATAATAAAAAAATCCTGCAGTTGCTTTGGCAAAAGCTTCATGTTTTTGTAGAGGTCTCCTGCCACTGGCCACCCAGTTTCATATTCTCCTGTTAGTTCTGGTGTTTTCTGTGTGTCTTTCAGAGAGTAGCCATTTGTAGCACTCATTTTCCTGTAGCAGCTCTGGAGGGATTAATGATGTAAGGCTTGAAGGGGATGGCCAAGCTAGTGGCTCGAGCTGGAACATGGCACAGTGATGGAGAGCCAGAGTCTCTCAGCCAAGCAGGCTGGAACTTTCTGGGCTTGGGCCAGATCATTCTTCATGCTTGCAGACACATCCTTGGTACGTGCTCACATGCACTGGGCGAGTGGTGGCTCCTTTTGATCTGAGGTGATCTCTGGATGTTTGACTTTGCCTGGGAAAGGAGCCTGGCTGAGTTATGAGGCTGCTGCTTGGGTATGTGCAAAGAGCTGGGCTGGCAAGGGGGCTGGGGTTCCCTCTGGTTTAGGGGGATCCCTGCTCACAGAAACCAGGCCTTCCTTCAGACCCTGCTAGTTTTACCCAACTCTGCTCCAAACTTATTTGCTGTTTGCTGCTTCACCCAGGTTTGTCTCCTCAATTCATCTCAGCAGCAAAGCCCAAAGCCCAGCCCTGTTGTGCAAACTGGGTAGCACTGACACAGCAGCGTGTGGGTTTGAATCACACATGCAAAGCTCGCACTTAAAAGGGTTATTAAAGACTGCTTCCTTCCCTTAGGGCATGCAGATGTTCCTGGCTCCTCAGAAAACAGAGAGAAATGTGCCTGGTGAGGGAGTGAGGCAGAGGGGACGTGGTGGGGCTGGAAAACCACACCTGCAGAATGGGGAGACCTGGCAAAGGCAAGAGTAGTGCTCCAGGGATTGTGCCTGGAGGAGAGGACAGCACAAGGGACCCTGGGTCAAACCTTGGAAAGTGGCCATGTAAAAATCTGCCCATAGCATCAGGTTGCAAGTTTTACACAGCTCTGACAGAGCAGTTTTCAGGAACAAGGCTTGGTCCAGAGCACGCCGGACCTCTAGTGTGGGCTGGTGTTAGAATTGCATTTGGGAGCTTCTAGTAACTACACAGGTTTGGGCTGCAGCAGGGATTGGCATTTTGCAGCTGGTGAGGAAAGACCACAGTCCAGCCAAAATATTCTTTCTTTCAGTGTTGCGAAGGAGAAGTGAAACGGAAAACTGGATTTGCCTAAATTGTCCCTTCCTGCCAGCAAGGAATGTGCATCTCTGCAAAAGGTTGCTGGGAGCTTTAGTGCCTGCGTATCCATGTCATGGTTGAGAAGAAAGGAGATTTCTTAATACCAGTGCTTCTCCCATGGCCTGCTTTCCTGTTGTCTGAGCACTGGAAACTGGGAGGAGCTGAAAGAGTGTTCAAGTAGTCCAAGTGCTCTTGCTTTATTTCCGTCCTGAATCAGTTCCACTTCTGGGCACTTTTCCCGAATGTTTCTGGTTGTCCCTTTGCCGGTGTAGGGCTGAAGGACCTGAGGCAAAGGAGCAGGTCCCCAGCCAAAGGCAGCAGTCAGTGATGCTTGGCTGAGCAGAGAAGCCTCCATGCACAGACTGGGAAGGGTGATGTTTTAGGAGGTGAAGCCTTTGCTCCTTGCAGGTAAGTCTTTGATTGCTGAGGGCCATGAGGCATGGCTGGGTCTCAGGGAGGGTGGGAGCACCTCCAGTAGGGTAAAAACATTGCCTGCCATGCTTAGTGCTCGTTGTTTATGGGCAGTGCGGGGAGAAGGTGTGAAAAGGAGGAAAGATGACTTCACAGCACAAACAGAAGCCACCTCCTGTGCCACTGAGCTACACAAAAACTCAAAAATCCGATTGTAGCTTAAGCAGTGCCTTTTATTTATGTGGCATTTCTGTGGCTAGTATAACAAAGCATGAAATCTGCGAGACTCACAGCATTGCATGATTTCTTTCCTTAGGGTTTGGGGCTTTTAGGGTTTTTTATTAGCTGGAGATGATTTCTTTAGCAAACATCCAGGCAGCTAGCAAAGAAAAGGGGGAGAGGTGGTGAAATGTCTTTGAGCTCCTCTATCTGCATAACAATAGCAGATACAGCACAGGGATGCTGTGTCTCCTTGCTAGATAGATTCCCAACTGGCTTTTTCTGGTGGCTGCTGGGAGCACATTCATTCAGGGAAATAGGAGGTGGACTGTGTGGTTAAAATGATAGTGGAGTTTATACAGCAAACCCCAGCTATCACTAACTCAGTGGAGGTGGCACTTCCTACCGTGCTCCCACCCAGCCCAGCAACATTTTGCAATATCAATTCTTCCAACAAAAACCAGGCCAGCTTGAGGAAGGTGACTTTGCAGGGAACAGTGCGATATTGCACAGTATTAGTATTAATGATGCAATATCCTTAATTCCCAGGACAGCAAATACTGGAGAGCAGAGGAGGTAGGCCCTGTGCTGGGGAGGTCAAATGGAACAGAGCTTTTCAGATGTTTCAGAGGTTTCAACTGCTTTCAGTAGCCCAACATGAAAAAACAGCATTTTTAAGCAGTAACTATAAGGCAGTCAAAAGAAACAAACCCCATGCATTTCACAAAAATGCCTTAAATTAAATCCATGTAGCTGGCGAAGGGAAGACTATTCTCAAATGTTACCTAGATCAAGCTTTTTTTGTTTGTGTGTTGTCAAAGCCAAGGATTTAAACCTGGTTATCATTGCTAATTCTCACTACAACAAAGCATCAGCAGTAGCTATTCATACCTAATGTATTGGTACGTTTCCCCCCCTCCCACCGTGATGTTTTTCCCATTTTCAAAATTAAATTAATTGTTGGGAAGAGCTTGGGGGAGAGTGACAGGGTTTTGTTTTCTTGGAAACAGAGATCAAATCTTAGCTCTCTTTTCTCTCCTTGTCCTTCTGTACGTGTGAACAACCAGCAAATCAATGAGGTCTCTGCTTTCTAGTAAGAATAAACAATTTAAAGGAACTGGCTGTGATGCTCCTGTTTGTTTTTGACTTGGTGATAATGGCAGTCTGTAAGTCACTTCAACATTTTCTATGGAAATTCCAGAGATATTTAATTTGCTCCTTGGTATATAAAAGCCATTCCTGCTGAGCATAATGTGCTGAATATAATTCTTACTCAATTACTAGAAGCACATCATAAAAATTGTTGAAACTTGGTAAGGGAGCTGTAATACACCCAATCTGTCGATTTACTTCCTTTGTCTTGTATATTTAGCTGTTTTCACAATTGCAAGTGCAGTTTGAGAAGGGGACTGGGTTGCAATTATTTGTAATTTTACATATTTATGTATTTTTGAAGCTGCTTTTTGTCCTCTTTCTTTCTGCAATATGTTTCATAAATTTTAGCACAGTGGGATGCAATTGTAGTCTGTTACAGTCACAAAACCCCTAAGAATTACTGAAGTGTTGCTTTAATGAAAATGATCCTTTTCTACTTTAGAGCTGATGTGCTTTGTTATAAAAGCTCCAGAAACGAACTCTGGCACGTGAAGTGAGTGACATTACAAAGGATTTCTCACCCTTACTTTAAAATTCGGCTTTTAAATTTCTCTCTTTTTGATTGTTTAGTTATATTCCTACAGCACAGTCTCTAATCTGAGGCTAGTGATTTGATGCTGAAGGGTAATTTCTAATGTGAAAAGGTGCCTGCTGTGTATAAATGCCAGGATATCAGTTGGATATCAAGGATTTGGCATGAGGACAGAGGACAGCAAGTGCTGGACAGGACAACAGCTGAGGAAAACTTAAGCTTGGGGGCAGCAGGACAGAGCAAGGACTGTTTCTGTCAAGGGAAGCAATCTGTCCCAAGAGGTGATGTCATCAAAACCACTCCCTTTTACTAATGGCAGAGCTGAAATTTCAGCTCAGCACCCTCAGTATTTTGGGAACATTGGCAATGATGCCTCCTAAACAATAGGTGACAAAGGGACTTGAGAGACTGTTCAGAAAATCGAAACCTTTCTGGGGAAACTGTCCAAATCCTTCAGCCTGGAAGCAAAAAACAAATCTCTTTTCTCTGTGGATTTTTGGTCCTGCAGTTTTTGTACAGAGCAAGTTAAACTGTGTTTGCTTCATGTGGAGAGGTGGACCTACTAAAAGAGCCCTGTGGGACAAAGTACTTCATTGTTGCTTTCTTTCTGCTCAGTTGCAGTTTGTCCTTCTTAGCTTGCCTTGAACAGTGGAAAGATTGTTTATTTCTTAGCAGTCTCTGTTCAGTATCCTACATTTCCCTCTTAAATATCTGGTATTAGCAACTGCTGGAAGTGTGATGCAGACTAAATGGAACACGTATTGATTTATCCAATGGCCTTACTGGTTTTTTTGTGGTGTGGTTTGGTTTCTTGGGGCCCCTTCCCACCCCACCTCTAAATCCATTCTTTGGGTTAAATGCACTCTCTTCATTTTACCCTTGTACAGACTTGGGAATTCTGGTATCTGGGGACTTCCTGCAGATGGAAAGGAAGCCATGAGTTTTGAAGCTATTGAAATACTTGGAAGCTCAAATCTCTACAGCTATTCCAGACAGCATTTGAAACACTAAAGCAAGTTTTATTACAGAGATTAGTTTACGTTACACTCATTTATTAAAACCTAAGGACATCTTTATAAAAACTACTGTATATAAAGACGAGAGCAGTGCAATAGCAGTGTAAAACACATTTTTGGTTTACCTGGCAATCACTTTAGAAAGACAACATGATTCATAATATGAAGTCAGAGAATGCTGCAAAAAATAGGACAGGAGTAGACCAGAAACTAGATTAGCAAATCACTGGACACTGGCACGTATTGATTTCAAACACCAAGTGTTATGTAAACAGTATTATCGTCAATGTATCAGAAAGAGAAATCACTGCAACCCTAGAATTTCTAGTAAGCCTAATTAGCCTAAAATAGTCCGCTATCAAAATAGACTATTGTACTGTATATATATTAACTTCTTATTAATTTACTACTTTTGTAAAAGGAGGACTAGAAGAAATATCTGTCCTACAGAAGAGACCATTTGAGGCTGAGAAAAGGTGTTTCTTCCCAGCCAGTGGTTGAGGTTTTGTTTTGGTTGCTTTATTTTTCATACACAAGCACAGGTGGTGGAATAGAACTGGCTTTAAAAAATCATTTTGACATGTTAACTTCACCTCTTCTTCAAGTGGACAGTCCTCATACAGAAATTACAGCCGTAGTAGAACAATAAAAAACAGGTCTCTAAAATAGCTGCTACAATATGCTGAATTATACATTAAGAGGCCAGATTATTTTCACTCTGTTTTTTTGTAAAATCGATAACCAGGCACGAAAGATGGTTAAATTACAACACCAAGTCCTGCACAAGCTTTATAATTTATCTTTTTATGTCCTACGTTATACACAGCAATTACTAAGAAGTTGGACACAGTTCTTAATGAAACAGAAGAGATTAGTTGGACAGGGGAGGAGGCTTCTGGAGCAGGAAAGTCACTAACAGCCACTGAGATAGCTGCCATTGTCACATAACGGGTTATAATTTACGCACTTTTGTAAGTGTTAATTTTAGATCCCTTATTTTCCCAACCATATAAGGATAGACATGGAAGAAAATACAACTATTTTAGTCCAGATTGGTTCTTTTAGAGGAAGATTGTATTTGAACCAGTCTCTTCCTGCAGAAATAACTGAAAAATTCCTTGCAGTTTATCTGGTTCACTGTAATTTTGATCAAGTAGAGGCAGGGGGATATCAGAGCACAGCTACAGAGGTGGCTGAGGTGTTCAGGTGGCTGTTGGTGCAGCCAGTGCTCTTCTCCAGTCCCAACACCAAGGAAGAAGGGCTGATAGAAACGGTGGTAGGGAAATTCGTGGTGCACTATTTCCCTTTAATTTAAGGCCCAACTAGCATCAGTCTTATTATCCTAGCATCAGGATCTTTTATTCTGCTAAAATAGAGAAACTATCAGGTGATTGTAACAACACAGTTGATGAAAAATTGTTCACCAGCTACAACATGGATTTATCCATAAATTAATTGGTAGGCAAAATCAGAATTTCAGCCAGAGAGTATCTACCTTATATTAACTGCTCTGTATAGAGAATAAAAGAAAACAAACAAACAAAAAGCACATCCATTACAAGGTATACGTGTACTAGAAGTAAAGCATAAAACTGCTCATTAATAACGCACAATTCCCAAAGGGAAAAAAACCCTTACAAAATACAGTAAGTCACACAAACCAGTATCTAATACAAATTCCTTTATGAACATAAGCTTTTTCCAAAGCTCTCTGTGGCAGTCATCACCTCACAATGAAAGTAGGTGCTGGGAGAAGGTAAAAGGACCAAGCAGTTACTGCAGAGTGCCACACTGGTTACTGTGGATGCTTTTTTGGGTGTCTGCAGGGCTTGCAGATCTTGGAGCCAACAAGGAAGTGCAGAGAAGTCATGATGTTGGCATCAAGGATGGCATCACCTCCAGCTACTTGGTGTCCTTTGCTTTTCTTGGGAGTTCTTACATCTCGTCTCTCCCACCACCAGGAGCACAGATCCCATCCCTGTTGAGCTCTCCTCCTCAAGGAAAGGGCAGCCTGGACTGTCTGCCAGTGTCTGCAAGCTACTCACAGCATGTCTTCGCTGGGGGGTCTTTTTGTTCCCAGCTGAAAGTGCTTTGAACGGTTCTGCAATGCTGATGGCATATTCCTTTTAGGAAACAAGGAAAATCCCTCAGGTTTAGTGTGAATCTAAAGAATCCCGACTCTGTTATATGTGAGGCGCTGTGTTGCAAGGTGTAACACCCCAGGTGCATTGTGGCAGATCCTTTAGATCTCTACAAGCTGGGGGTGTGAAGAGGAGCTGATGAGTGAGAGTGGGCCAGGCTTCCCTTTCCTGGGACAGGATGGAGTCTAATGCCTGTAGGGTGGCACTCCCACCTGTGAATTTGCCCTTTTAGGCACTGCCTGCCACTACTCAGTGATATCCAGCGTGTTTAGTTGCTGGTTTACAGAGAAAAGGGGCATGTGAATGTTGGTATCCTAATCAGATTGGGCTTTATTTGAAGACTGGGCTTCCACTTTTGTGGTTTCCAGCTTTGTTGCAGCTATTTATTCCTGCATGGTTTTAGTCATGTACCATCCTGAACTCCAGCAGCCACGAATTAAATCACTGACAAGAGTGTCCCTTTTGAGTTCAACAGAAGACTAAAATTCACTCAGCCAAAGTGGTACAAAAGGAACATTTGTTTATTCTTTAACAAGGTGTTCCTCATGTTATAGTTACATGGTAAAATACATAGTTATTTTAAAGTTACTCAGATTTGCAGGACAAAATATTAGACATGAAGGATTAAATTGGCATTTTCATGGCTCTGTGCTATGATTTACAGATGAACTCTTCTGTCATTGCCGAGTTCTCCATGTATTTATCTTAAATAACTGGATTGCACAGGATTTGCTCATGTAATTGATACTGTATGATTTAAAAATAATCCCTTCCCACGCAAAGTTGTCAACCTATTGCAACCCAGTGACCAAGTGCTCCACACACTTGTGTGGCAGTCATTGCCTTTCTGGCTTGCAAATGGATTCTGAGATTTGAGTGGGTGAACTCTGCAGCCAGTCAGTGGCTGAGGGAATGGGATTATTGCCTTGTAAAGCAGGGGGACAATGGTATTATTGCTTTTGAAATATATAGTTTGTTGATTTTTTTTCTGTTTCTCTTTCAGCTTCAAGGAATATGGGAGTGGAATGGTGTTGCAACCTAATAAAGTTGCCCTCTTCAAGAACCTGAATTTAAGACGGGCTCAGATGTTTGATGTCTTAGCAGAATCACTGCCAGTGATCTAAAAATGTGCATTATGGTTGAAGTGATTGCTACCCTGCAGTCTAACTCAATGAAACGGCTCTGCTTACCTTGCAATGCATAGGACAATATGGTTAACAGTGATGTGGATTGCCAGCATCTACCCTATTGTGATAAAATGTTCACCAGAGAACTTTGGAAAAACTCACATTCAGGATTCTGACACTTAGATTAGGCTCAAATGGCAATTGATGGATGGGGAGGCAAAGAAAAGTTATCTACCAAAGGTTTGTCTTGTGGTCGTTTTCCACCTTTGTGTGGATTTGTCAGAGCAACTTAATTTTCTTCCTACTGAGCATTTTCTCGCATATGATGCTTCCTTTCAGAGAACATAGTGTCAGTCTAGAATTAAAATATTGCTTACAGACTGCTTTTTCCTGGAGACTCTTTCTATATCATTTGCCTGTAGAAGTTGTTTGAATGGTGTCTGTCTTCAGGTGACTTGCTCAATCTCTCTCTTGTAGTCTTTCTCCTGCTTATCCATAACTTTTTCAGCTCTTGTAATTCAGTTGATTTTCTTGAAAGCTGCTCCTTGAAGTCTGGTCTTACCTCTCCCATCTTGAGGCACATCAATATAATTTTCTGGAAGACATAAAGCACAAATGGTTTCCATAACGTTTCAGGAGCACCCAACACCAAAGTATTTCCTGTGAAGAAAAATTTGTAGTATTCTCAGCTGTACAATGAATTTAATTCAGATTTAGGCATTTTTTTTGAGTACTGTCATCCAGGGAGGACATCCAGACAGAAATATGGGATTTTCTCACAACTCTGAAGGTTTAAGCCTTCACCCAACACTCAGGCACATGAGACCTGCTAGGGTTTAGCAGCTAATTCCTTTCTAATAATCAAATAGCCTAGACAGCCTTATTCATGTTAGAAGTACCAAAAAAAAAAAAAAAAAAAAGTTGTTCTGTCACTGTCCTTTTTTTGATATTGGTAGAAATGCATATTAACACAACATGCAAACCTGCCTCTTGTGAGGTCTGCACACAGATGAAGCTTAAAATGAGTTGTTCATATCTAGAAGAGAGTCTCAGGAGACTTAGCTATAGCTAATTAAAAAAACACCTGGGGAGAGAGAAACTGAAAAGTATGAGCACATATGGCTTGCAGGCACCTGCCCTTCACAGCACCTTCAGCTGTTTCTTCCTACTCTTCTGTAGATTGCCACGTGTGTTTCAACTCCTGTGAAATGCTTTACTAATCCACCATCTGCATAATTTAAATCACTACACTTTTTCACAGGATGTAGTTTCTTTCAGCATCTATTTGCTTTTAAATAAATGTTTAGAGATGAAGCAGATAGAGCAGGCACTTATGTGTTCCAGGACAAAATGCAATTTTAAACGTGTTGGACCTATCAGCCTCTTTACCTCTACCTGAGTGTCCCAAAGTTCCTGCTGGCCAGGTCCTTCTTTGGGTTAATGCAAAATCAAGAGTGTCACCAAGGTGGTGTAAAGTGAGAGTTACTGTAGTTCCCAGACCCAAAGACCATAGCAAAGTTCATGAATATTTGTCTGCAGCACAGAAGCTAAAATATCACTCCTGTGAGTAGCTTGGATTTCCTGCCAATTCCTCTCATCTGTCTAAAGCTATGGGAGAATGAGCAGGAGGATGTGAACAGCAGAGCCAGCAACACACAGACCCCACTCAGCTCTGAGAGCCTCTTACAGCAAGTAGGAAGTTTTCACCCTGCATTTTCCAACCTGGCTGAATCCAGCGCAGAGTCCACACCCTCTCCTTGAAACTAAACCCTGACAGGACAGTTACTGGGCTAAAAAGTCCTTTTCCCCTGCCGAAGGTGAAGTGGGGTGTGTGATTGATTGATTGATTGATTGATTGACTGGTGGCTGGACCAGTAAGGTTGAGAGGAACTGCTTCAGATCATTTTGCAATAGCAAGATCCTGTAAAAAATACCAGCATTTTCCTAAGAAAGATGAGTGCTAATTTCCATGTGCAAGTGTTACATTCCAGTCTCCCAACACAGCATGCGTGGCAGCAGGAACCCTGTGTTTGTCACTTCTGGTCAGGATTTTAATGCATTTAGAGCTGAAGGCTGTGCTCCGGAGGTGCTGCCATCTTGCCATAAAGGAGCATTGAATTTGCCTCTATTTTCATCCCCAGGCTGAATTACCTCACTTTTGATGAACCACGAAGTCTCATCTGGTCTAGCTGTGAAATGCATCCCGGCACCTGCATGAGGTTCAGATGAGAGGAGGACCTTAGGTGGCAAATCAATTTTGTCACAGCCACTCTGTAAAATGGCTGCCATCACTGATAGCTACCACAAATATTTCTGAATAATAGCTGGCTCAGGGAACACAGACATTGCTCCTTTTCCCTGGCAGAGGTTATTGTCACTGTACAGCACCCCAGGCTGCCACTGCTGCTCTTCCCAGAGGAGCTCTGGCTGCCCCACCCCTGGAAGTGTCCAAGGCCAGGATGGACAGGACTTGGAGCAACCTGGGATAGTGGAAAGCCTCTGGTTAAGCTAGTGCTGACATAAAAGCACCATCAATCTCCACAGTCCCTTCAGGCCTCAGATACACCCTGGATCCATGACTTATACAAGTTGTGGCTTGAAAGCAACCAGTCTCTGCAACTATTCAGGTTTTACTCTACACTGATCCGAGCAGGCTTGCTGTGATCTGCACCCATTGAGGTTCTGCTGCAATGCCTTCCAGTCTGGTCAGAGGGACTGGGAGAAGAGCTTTTGCTCCCTCTGGTCAGAGGAAGAGCTGGGGTGCCAGGCTAACAAACAGCTTTCTGCAATAAGAAGCCCTTGATGGCTACACTGATTGTTACAGGATATAGGAATGTGCCCTCCTTCCCCAGAAATGGAAGGACAAGGGAGGACAAAGCACAATGCACTAGGCTTCCTAAAAGCCTCACCAGATTGAAAAGAAGGATATGAGAAATTAATTGCAGGACATGCATTAAATGAAAAGCCATTCAGTTGTCTAAATATATTTCAAACCAGAAGGAAATAGAATATAATCTAATCCCTCTGCCTGTGGAGTCTGCCAAAGAGCAGGGAAATAATTTTCATAGTTCATCATCTGTAGACTCCTATGGCTATGTTATACAAAGCATGTAATATTACATCCAGAATATATACTGAACGCTTGCTTGGGTTACCAAGACTAATTCTTAAAAGTTACAAAATTCCAGAATGAATGCTGCTGGTTCAATCTCAATTTGGCCATTTTATTTGCATGAAAGAAAGTGGAAAGTCTCAGACTTTTTAGGTGGGGCTCCTCATCCTTTTTTTTTTTTTTTTTTTTTTTTGGGAGAACATCAAAATAGCTGAATGATTCAGGTTTTTCCAATGCAGAGAAAACTTAAACAAGAAAAATTTGCTTCAGGTTGGCTCAGTACCGAAGAGATTGAACGTTTAGGGTTTTTTGAATTGACAAGGAACAGTTCAGCATTAAGCAGTGGCCCTGGGTGCTGCCATCTTGCCATAAAGGAGCATTGAATTTGCCTCTATTTTCATCCCCAGGCTGAATTACCTCACTTTTGATGGATCACAAATTCTCATCTGGTCTAGCTGTGAAATGCATCCCGGCACCTGCATGAGGTTCAGGTAAGAGGAGGACCTTAAGTGGTGGCAAATCAATTTTGTCACAGCCACTGTGTAAAATGGCTGCCATCACTGATAGCTACCACGAATATTTCTGAATAATAGCTGGCTCAAGGAACATAGACATCTGGTGCTTAAGAGTTTAAACAAAAGTCAGGCACTGGAAATGTTCAACTTGAAAAACAGACTGAAATTTCAACTCAAGTGCTGATCCTACCATAGCTGACAGTTCTGCAAAAATGGAGAGAAATGTCAAAATATGTTTGAAAGCGAATACCTCAGGATGGTGTTAAGGTTTAAAAGGAATAAATGTGCAATGCATTCCTGATTCACCAGAGTTAAACAATGTTGCTGCAAGTGAGAAGAAACCATTTGGATTATTTAAATTTCCCTTGCATTATGCTTACAGCAATGTATTTGCTCATGCTGCAACGAGCCAACATCAGCACAATGTCCGTGAGGTCAGACACAAGGTGTGCAGGTCACCTGTCAGGCTGTTTTCCCTTCCACCTGGAGACTGCAGGTGGGAAACAGGCATGTGCTTACTTCCACTGCTCTTTCACAGCAGAACCGCTAGCCTGTGTGATGGGAGCTAATTATCACCTAAGGGCATCATGTGCTAAAAGGGTGACTGCTGTCAGCTCTCTCAGACATCCAGCACTGCAGAACGTATTCAAGAGTCCAAGTCACTGTTTACAATGGAGTACTAGAAAGGCTTACTAGAAAAAAAACAACCTGTGAAGCAGAGCAATTTTAAAGAAGTTTCCATCCAGACAGTTTGTCGGGAGTGCTGGTTAAGTCTGCTTTTTAAATTGCTCACCACATTTCTGTGGAGGCCGGTGGGCCTATTAACCGAGGGACCATGAGGGTCCTATGGAGGAAAGGCCTTAGGAGGCACTCCCCAGGCGAAGCTGACAGAAGGAGGCTTCTCCCAGGAGAGCCTGTAGCATTATGTTAATGTACCCCAGTTCTGCTCCCTGCCCTTCCCACCCCACACGTCCCTGCTCCAGAAAGTTCTCCCCTCCCTGCTTCCCCATTGGCCTCTGTTCCTTAGCCACGCCCACACCACTTCCCTATTGGTTCCCATACCCAAGCCCCGCCTGGGCACCGCCCCTGTGCCCTCTGATGATTGGTCCCCAGTGCTTTCTCTGCCCCTTCCTTCCCCTGTAGTTAAACCTGGACCGTCCCCTCACGCTCAGCTTTTTCCCTGGTTCCCTCCACGTGCGTCTCTGCAATAAACCCATCCTGTGGAACACCACATGAGGACCCTTCCCGTGTCTCCTTGCCGTCGATCCATCTAAGAAGCTCTCTGGTGTGTGTGTCTCAGCGTGTGTTTGGTGTGTGGCACCGACCGAGTGGCTGCTGTTGGAGTCGCTTTTGGAAGGCAGCCGCATTATACCATCCCGACCCTGCTGCTATGTGTTTCTTATGAATTTTACCTCTTATAGAACAGCTTAAGCTTGTGCCACTCCCATAAGGGCTTGGGGAATATAAACCAAACGGCACATTGCATCACATCACTTCTGAGAGCTGCTCCCTGGCTCTAGAGGAACTTTAGAAACTTTGGGAATATCTCGTGTTCCCAAGGGACAGGCTGGCTTGGGCAGAGAGAGTTGCTGGCAGATGTCAGGCAGGTCCCTGCTGGCCAGATCATGCTCCTGCCCTGCAGAGTAGGGTTGGTGGGTCAAGGGAGGTGCAGGGCTGGTCTCCGTTCCAGAGGGAAAGACAAGAACTTGAAAGATGTAAACTCCATTGCTGCTTAATTTTCAGATAACTCTAAACCCAATACAAAGACCTTGTAATTAACAACAGCTGTGTTGCCCCCACTGGTGTGCAGTCACTCATGAGATTGGGTTATCATACCAGTGGAGGAGCTTTGTTTGCCTCTTGAAATGACTTTTAAATTCGATTCCATGACTTTTTGTTGCTAATACTGAGTTCAGAGATAGTTTTCAGAGGAACACTTTGCCTATAGCCTGTGTTTGGGCTTCACACTGGTAGGCCCACTGGTTTGGACTTGTGTCTAGGGCAGTGCTGTGCTCTGGAAGCCAGAGAGCTGGGAAAAAAAATGCAACCCGTCAGGAATTGGTTTTGATCAGCCTGGTTTTGGTACAGTGCTCTGGTCACACTACCAAAGATCTGGCTGCTCTTTCAGTAAGTGAGGCTTGGGATCTGCTTGGATCCAAGGGCTGTCCCACAGACAGATGCAGGAGAGGATCTGGCACTTGGAACAAGCCTGGAGAGCTGCTGCAGGCAAGGACTGGCCTCCTCCAGCTCCTTCCCCTGAACTGTGGGTGTTAAAACAGCAGCTGGCTTAACTTATGTTGTTAATATGGCTGCCAGGCCAACAGACCAAAGCTAAGAGGGAAAACTGGTTTCCTCTAGCGTCTCTGGAATATCTATAATTGTACAAATTAAATACATGTTTTGTCCCGTCAGCTGGGTTGGGTAGGAGAGCAATGAAACCACACAGGATACAATTTTCTCTCTTGTTTACTAATGGCCATATTTTACAATACTCACTTGCAAAGAGGAGTGATATGAAACCAATTGGGTTGCTAACATAAATAAATATTACTTACTGTAAATAATGGTTTCTCAAGTAATCCTATGCTCTTGAAAGTCTAGTATTTTACAGTTAGTAGCAACGTTTTTCATTTGGTATTTCCTGAATTGGTTGATACTCCTGAACACTGTTCTGGAAAGTAAAAACATCCAGGAAAATTCCTGAGGTTTGTTTTTATTCTAAATGGAAATATGAAGTATTCAAAGTTTGATTTACACATTTTGAATGGAGGAACAGATGAAGGTTTGACGACATAAATTGAAAGATGATCACTGAAAAGCTGTGTTTTTCCTCACTGAAGAGGTGCAGTCTGACTTTTCATGATCTGAAATGTTTTCATCCTCCTCTTAAGGTTATTTCAGAAAAAATATTCAAAACACCCCGGGCCTTCCAAAGTGTCTTAAAAGAGTGGATGGCCAATTACAAGTAAAACTGGAAATTAGTTGGACTTACATTTAATTCTCTAGGTATTTATGAAATCCTTGTGTCGCAACCAGGGTGCCTGAATCAGATATGTCACCTGAGGCTGAAATTAATCTGGTTGCTTGTTGATGAATTTTCCTGCTAATATGCGGCAGGCATTAAATAGCTGATAACACCCGAACCAAAATTTCTTTGTATGATCAAAAAAAAACTTTCTTTGTATGATAAAAAAGCCCAACCCTGATTTTGTTATGCAAAGGTTGAGCTGCCTTCAGTTTTTTTCAAGACCCCAAGGCATCATAATGCCCAGATGAATGTGGGTATCATGTAAGGAACTCCAGACTTATTATCCCACTTGAGGCTGCGCTCATTTTCACATGTTTTTCAGGTAACTGGAGTGACCAAATACCTTTAATTGCACTAATGTCATAGAGAAAGGTATTTGAAAACAGAAGAACTGTTGCTAGAGGCAAGAGAGTATTTTTTTGTCTGCTTCTTTAAGGTCCAAGCACGTTGCTTTGCAAAGAAGATTTATTGCTGTGTGTAGTGTAATTTAATGGCATAGATACTGCAAGTGGGTTTCATCCCACCTAACTGCAGACATCAGAATGGTAAGATGGCTTTAATTTTGGAGGATCACCTCAGGGTCCTTTAGAAACAGAAAGCAACAGGCACCTCTGCAAAGCTACTCTACTCCTCCTCAGGCTCCAAAAGAAACCACTAGTGGAGGAGCCTAAGGGTCCCAAACTTAGGAAATGAGAAGCCCTATGGCCCCCAAAAACTGAATTACAAAAATGTGCAGCTCTAGTACAGATTTCTCTTAACATCATCTTCACTCTCATACTGCCACATGCAAATATACAATTTTCTATGTAAATAGATGCAACTCTGTTTTACAATGCACTGCCACTAACTGGAAGGGTTTCTGTAGTCTCCATGTTCTGGTTAGAAACCTTCTTCCCTCATGTTTATTCATGACCACATTTGGTTAATGTGTACAACGGACCTGTAAAGTCCTAAAAGATTTTAATGGAAACCCAAGGCCTGTAGGTATTTCCTCAAACACAGCTGCCTCTGGAAAGAGACGCAAATTCTTGTCCTACATCTGCATGTGCAGTCCTAGATTTTTTTTCCCCCTATCTCACAAACTCAGTGGCAGTAATGGTGAATCCCTGAGGCTCAGGACATGCCAAGAGATGTTGCATGTTTCTGTGGGTGGGGTAATGGGCACTATCTGGAGCAGGGCTCGATCCTCAATTTGTTCTTGGTACTTCTGTAAAACTTTCAAAAAAGTGTGAATTGGAATATTTCTGCATCAGTGGTAAGGACTGAGCTATCTCTGGTTTCATCTTATCCCAATTTCCCAAAAGCTGATGTCATCAGCTTCCAAAATCTGTTCCTAGAGAGTGGCTCAGACACACCTCAGATACTCAAACATTCTCAGTGTCTGCTGAGCTCTTATGCAGCAGTGCCAAACCATTCATCTTAGATCCAGGAGAGCACAGAGGAAAGTACAGGAGGCTTTACAAGAGTGTGCCCTTCTGTGTTAAAGCTCAGGTACATGACAGGGGAAAAAGGCCTCCTTTCTTGCTGACTGACAATTTGAATTTAACAGATCCTCTAGAGTTTGAAAGTGAGGTATAAAAATAAAAAAAAAGAAGCAGTAAAACTGTGGGGCCTGGGCCCCCACGCTGTTCTCTGCCTGGAGTGCTCTCTTCTTAATCTCTCACGTCAGGGAAAAAAATGAAGAAACTTTTCTGCTG
>VZRF01003316.1:0-41288 GCA_013396875.1 Vireo altiloquus | reverse complement strand
CTAAAACTACAAACCCATTTTCTGTGGTACACTAAACAATTATCTCTTCATTTCCTTGGTGTTTTCTGCTCACCCAGAAGTGGGGGTAAATGCTCCCACTTCTTAGTTCGCAGGCCAAGCCTTTTTGGGGAGCTTTAGAGACAAAATATGTCCCTAAAAGATCAGGAGAAGTTTTTTGGCTTCCCTGGGTTCCAACATAAAACTTGGCATGTGATTTATGATGTAGCTTATTAGGACACTGCCTTTACCTGCTTACAGTCTCCTAATGCCCTGAAAATGCTGACAGGAATATTTTTAAAACCCACGAACACCAAAACTTTGGTTTAACCGTATTGCCTGATTCAGAAAGAGCACTTATGGAGCAGCCTGGTAACTTTTAATTTTTTAAATCAATTTATTTATAAATGAAGGACACAATTGGAAAAGGCTGTCTGTGGAAGCTATACTCAGTTTAGCTCAGAGTATCTTTGCTTATGGGGATGGTCAGTTCTAAGTGTTGTAACAGGTCTTTGAAAGTTGCAGCTGAGGGTAAATGCAGCTCAGTTATACAGGACAATGTGGTTTTTACCTTGGCATTAAATGTACAGAAAAGTTAGTGAGTGAAGGAGAAGTGTGGCCAGATGTAAGGAATGCATGTGTTTATTTATGTATCTATTTATCTGGCCCACGGTTTCTGTACTTAATCTCTGACTTTTTATATATAGGTACAGCTTAGCTTCTTTGTAAAATTCATGAATAATCTACTGAGCTAAACAACAGCTCAGGCCAGCCTGCATCAGGTGAATATCCTCCTCTTTTTGCCCTAACAGTCTCTGCCCTCTTAGCATTGGCAAAATTCAATCTATTAAAATTGCTGCCTAGCATGTCCTGATGTCCAACAGAGGCTAAAACCCAACCATTTTTGCAGAAATTGAACTGCTGAAACATACTGCAAGGGGGAAAGGGGTCAGCCAGACATTAGATTGGAATGTTCTGGTACCATCTGCAAAGCTTTGAGGTGCTGACTGCTTTCGAGGCCCACACAAGTCAATAAAACTGAAAGCCACTGAGATTTCAGGGGACTTACGTTAGAAGCAGGACAAGAGTTTTTCCCAGATTCTATTTGAAAGGCAGCAGTGTTGGTTTACAAAGCAGATCAAATGAATATATTGCTTTAACTGGATCCCAGTTGGATCACTGAGAAATACTCCAGGCTCTTGTTCCCCTGGTAGGAGGGTGGGTGATGCAGGAGCAGGGGACAGAACAGTGGAGGAGGAGGAAGGTGCCCAATTCCTGTGCTGGCCTCCAACAATCAGGGAGCCCCTCTGGGTGCTGGAACTGCTCTTCAGACTCTGCTCTTCATTTGACTAAGGAAGTTACTCCCCCTCTCTTTCTTCCATTTCCATTTTTCTCTCCTGAGTATGAACAATCTTCTGAGACAAGATGCATGTGCTGCTTCCCTCTGCCTTGCCAGAGGCTCAAATTGCTCCAGCTGCACAACCATCTATTTAGGAAGGAGGAATCAGTTTCAGCACTTGAATTTTGAGCACCAAACCTGTGGTTTAGCCCAGAGTTGAGTATTTACTCCAAGTTAAATTCGCGTTTTTATTTACCCCTGCGCAACACAGGAGATTCTCTCCTTTCTGGAAATAAAATGCCCGTTAATGACATGTGAGAAAAAGTATTTTTTGAAATAGTTATTCTTTTTACCAAAGAGCTTTATTTTCTGCTCTCACTTTTCAGTATTAAGAGGGCTAGTCTTCTGAGTCAGAGCTCAAGAGAAAATATGTAGTAATTACTGTGTTGAGAGCTTTCATTGTAGGATGAAACCAGTCGTGTTTCCTGCAACTGTTCTTTCTGTGTTTGTTTTTCTTTTCACAACTGGATTTGTGTGGCTTTTCTAGCAGCAGGAAAATTTGAACTATTTATTTTATAATAAGTTTCTGAAGATACTTCAAAAAACAACACAGAACCACTTTTTAACATTAACAAAAGTATCACCAGCTAAAATCAATAGGAGTACAGCCTTTGAAATTTAATCTGGTTCCTGTTTGGCTTCCTGCTGTAGAGCCAGTATATGTTTCCTTGCACATAATCATCCAAGCCATAAATAATTTTTAACTTTGTTTCTTTGCAGTTAGAAGCAGAGTTAGGTAACAACCACAACACCACCATTGGTTACAGCACTACATACTGGAATCGATGTTAGAAAGACAATTTTATTCAGAAATGCTTCTTCCCTCTTTCCTCCCAGCTTTTCCCATGTGAAAAAGTGATAGGAGAAATTGAGGTGTGTTGTAATGTGGGGAGAGAAGAGGCCAAGGACCTGGGGCAATTTCAGCGGACTGCAAAAGGCAAGGAAACAATTTCTGTTCCGTGGTTATCCGGGCTGCACGGCTGGTTTTGCACAGAAACGTGTTTTGACGCCAGTGCTGGCACTGTGACTGGGTTATTATTTTTAAATTGTCTCACAGCTGCATCTGGAGATGGGTCTGCTGGGGTATCAAATGTCCTTTGGCTGCAACAGGAACTTTGTGCACGGCTCAGTGGCAGTGTATGACCCCTGCAGAGTGGCATTTCTTGAGTCACAGAGAAAGAAAAACAGTGCTTGGCTGGTGTCACAGGACTGAGGATTTCCACTTGGTATGGCATGGTTTGAATGATAATTTATGAAGTGTGGAAATTTTTTGTTGTGAACCATTATGACTGCCAGCTGGTGGGTTATTCTCGTTTTGTTCTACATTACTTTTCATTATTTGCCCATTTTTTTTTTTGCATCTGTGTGCATATTTCCTATTGTGGATCTATTGTATGCTCATTTTTTAATGAGAGAGATTTCAGCTTCTTAGAGCTGCCCAGTGATAACTGCAGCTATCATGTGTGCACCTTAACCTTAGAGGAGAGGCAGAAAGGCTGTAATAATTCAGGATGATTACTTCCACAACAGCTTTTACACGCACACTCTGTAACAGACCCCACTGCTGGATGCTCCTGTGCCCACTACAATCTCACAGCGCTTCCACATGGAAAGTTGGAAGCCTGTTACATACAAAAATAATCTTGACCACCAGTGGCTTCCTGCACCCACAGAACCTGAGATGAGGACTGGGCAGGTGGTGCTGGGATGAGGCTTTGCCCAGAGATTCCCATTCTCTGGAGTGATTATGCAATCACTGCTCAGTCCCACTGGCATCAGCAGCTATTATGCAGCAGCTGCATAATCAGGCATTTATTGGAAGAGGTGGGGAGGAAGAAGGCCACGTGTTTGTCCCCTGCAGTCATGAATGGCAGAGGGTGATACAACTGGAGAAAAGCCTTGTGTGAGTTTTGATGTGCAGCTGTTGGTTTGTGTTTTCTGACTGCTCAGTAAGCATGATGAGCTTGCCATGTTGGGAAAATGTGATGTTTGGCTCACACCAAGGCCCTGCAGCTCCAGGCTGGGGCAGAGGGGCTGGAAAGCTGGGAAAGGCCCTGGGGGTGCTGGGGACAGCGGCTGGACATGAGCCCAGCTGTGCCCAGGGGGGCAAGAGGCCAATGGCACCGGCGCTGTGGCAGCCATGGGGTGGCAGCAGGGCCAGGGCAGTGACTGTCCCCTGTGCTGGGCACTGCTGGGGCCACACCTCACATCCTGGGGCACTTGTGGGAACCTCATGGCAGAAAGACATGGAGGGGCTGGAGCGTGTCCAGGGAAGGGAACGGAGCTGGGGAAGGGACTGGAGCAGCAGGAGGGGCTGAGGGAGCTGGGAGGGCTCAGCCTGGAGTAAAAAAAGCTCAGGGGGGGCCTTGTTGCTCTTCACGACTACCTGGAAGGAGGCTGAAAACAGGTGGGGGTCAGTTTCTTATCCCAGGTAATAAGCAATAGGGTAAGAGGAAACAGCCTCAAATGGCACCAGGGGACGTTTAGGTTGCGTATTAGGAGAAATTTCTTCACTGGAAGAGTTGTCAAACTGGCAGAGGCTACCCAGGGCAGTGATAAAGTCTCCATCCCTGGAGGCATTTCAAAGCCATGTGGATGTGGCACTTGGGGATGTGGGTTTGGCAGTGCTGGTGGAATGGTTGGACCTTAAAGAGTCTTTTCCAGCGTTATGATTCTATGAAAACTGATGTCAGTGTGAGTCTTCTGGGACTGCAGCCTCACCTGTTCCCCATATAAATCAGATTTTAAAGAGCTGTTCTCTTAGGGTCCTCAGTTAGGCCAGCTGTGCAGACCTAGCTTCCCATTCTTCCCACTGTTGCTTATACTCCACAAGCTCCCTTGCCAATTTTAAACTCACAAGTAATGGGTGTTCTGCTGCATCCCAAAACATTTCCTTGATCAACTGCCAGCTTTAGAAGAAATGCACACTTGGAGGAGATGAGTCCCACTGGCAAATTTCAGTGGATAAACGACTTCTGTAAACTCATCTTCAGCATAATGTCAAAAAAATTAATCAAGACAGACTTCCAAGCAATTTCATCCATCTTAAGATAGGTGGAATGAATAACCATTTTGAAATAATTATTTGAAATAATTATTTGAAATAATCAAATTATTTGAAATATTCAAATTATTAATTATTTGAAATAATTGAAATGCCTATTTCAATGTGTTAGTGAGGATAACTAGTAGTTACAGGACTTTTGGACAGCTACATTGATGGAGTTTAATCCTGTTCTTTATCACCAGTAAAGATTTGTATAATTAGATCTTCCAGGTATTGGATATTTTTCTGTCTTTGTTTGCTAGAGCCCCTACTATCTGAAATCTTCTTGCCATGAAGAATTTACAGACTGAGTTAAAATTGCCTTTTAATGTTCTTTTAGCCTTGAGCTTCTTAAACTCCTTAGTTTGACAAACTTTGGAGAAGTCAGGTAAGCTCTGCAGGTCTTTCAGAATGCTTTCCCATCTGTCAATAGGATTTTTCCTGCTACAGGCCTCAGGGAAGGTGGTGTTTCCCTCTAGCAATCTCACCACTACTCGTGAGACAACAGCTCCCTACTTCTAATTGGCATCTCCTCTCTGTGCACTCCAGAATTCCATTTTCTTGTTTAGCCATCATGTTGTGTAGGAAACTGATGATGAGAGTTACCTGTTGTATCACTGGGTATTTCAAATAGTTCCAGGATTTTCTCTATCAGCAGCACCTACAACAGAGCACTGGAGAGGGAGCTGTGCTGTTACCCAAACCATTACACAATTTCACACAAATTAGAGCAATGGCAGTATTGCCAAGTATTTTCAGTGTGGCCATCACAGATAAAACCAAATGAGTTTTCCATTTCCTCTGTCAAATGGAAGCACCAGGAGCTGACTGGCTCACCCAAGCACTGCACAGACCAGCGCACCACAACCTACTAAGGACTCACAGGCTCCTGTAGTAACAACAGCACTACAGCCTGCAGCCTCTGAGGAAGATAAAGCCGGACAATCCCCTAGCTCATTTTTACTAATTTTTTTAAGCATTCCAGACCATGTCTACACTTATTTAACTAGAATAAAGGGAAAAAAAAAATTAAACTGAACAGCTATTGCCCTCACAGGTGAAATTTATTAGTGTAACAAACACTGCCAGATTAGGACTCAGAATGGGAATATGAAGATTGTTCCTCACCATCTTAATGCTTAAGGTGTTTCTTTCCTGTTATCTCACTTGTCTCTAACTCCTTCAAAACCTTCCCCTTGCAGCCAAGTATGATTGTTGGACTGCGTCAGGTCTCTCTATTTTTGCTTTATGTATTGCCAAGGAAAAGACAGGAAGAGTCAACCTGAGGCTGAACCAACCTTCCCTTTTTTTCTTCAATAGCATGTCAATTAGGTAATATTATTAACACACCCACAAAAACGTATCCACATGTTTTGTCTTCTCTTAGTTGTTAATCCAAACACTGGGGCTCTTTTTAATTGGGATGCCTATTTTTGTTATGCACTGAGAGGTTTAAGTGAATATTAAAAAAAAAAAAAATGGAGTCAACTCTCAGTCCGTCATGTAATTTTCTTTAAAATGTCTTAATGGGTTTGGTAAGCAGGTGTTCTTCTGGCTGCTGTTAACTTCAGCAGCATAAGAGAGGTTTGAGAGGTTTTTGGTGAGTGAAAGGCTGAGCCCTGGCCGTCTTCCAGTCACAATTTCTTCAGAACATTTCTGGTGAAGCTGTGCTGGAGATGAGCAGGTAACAGGTGCTGGGTTCAGCAGCTCCCTGTGACTCACCACTTTCCAAAGACTGTGAAGGCAAAAGAAAATTACTTTGCCTCCCTCCTCTGCGTGAGTGATTAAAATCTGTATCACCAATCAATGCAGAATATAGTTAATGACTGTTTAATTAATTTACTGTAATTCTTGATGAAGCAGTTCCTTTTCCACGTGACAGCCATGATTTCCAGCAGACAGGAGGGAGCCTGTGTGCCGTGTGCTCAGCACAACTCAGCTCAGGGATACGATCAGCTCGTTAATACACACAATTCCTGTAACTAGGATGACTCCTTTGTGTGTAAACTCCTCCCTGATGTAGAGCACTAGTCCTTCAGGATGAAAAATTGTAGGTGGAGCTTGTTCCCTTCCAGATTTGAGCCCCACAGTCATTTTTCTACTGTGAAGCGCTGTGCAAACACCTTTCCACTGCTGCCTTTAACATTTACTGTCAATAGTTCAGCCTCCCCCATAATTCAACCTCTGAGATTTTGTGGACCCTAAGGTTCCCACTCCATAGAAACACCAGGAAACAGATAACCCTACTGGGAAGTGAAGTGAGGTAGCTCATTTCCACACATAAGCACTTCTTACATGTCTTTTTTACCTTCCTGTATATTGTGATGTGTGCCAAGTTTCATCCAATTATTCCTCTGCTGCCGTTCTGTGGAGGCTACATAATGTTGTGCTGATTAAACTAATTTCCACGTTGTTTGAAGGAATGTGCCTCACTTGTTCCGTTTTGGGATCATGTTACCACCTGACATGGGACTAACATTAGCACAATTTCTAATTGTGTTCCAGTGACATGTCATATTCCTGCCATTTCGTGTCCTAAGATGGTTTTATCTCCTCAGCATTGCAAATTTCCGAGAAACTTTTTACGTGGATTTCAAACTCTCCTCAGAGGGTTTTTTTGTCTGCAGTGAATTGTAGATGTCTGTGCATATGTATTTGTGACAGCGTTGATCATGTAACTTCCCCAAAACATTTTAAATACCTGAAAATTGTCTCCTGATTGACAGCAGCATTCTCTCATGTCTGAATGAAGAGTAAAATAACTCAGATTTCAATGCTTCTTGATTTCTTTTGCTTTTGAGACTTAAGCAGCCAAGATATAACTGAGAATCTCACTTATAATGAAAAACCGTGTCTAATTTCTGGCCTCTTCTCTTGAACTGTTCAGTGAAACATCATTATAAAACCAAGGTCATACAGACATGTTTTAGCACTTTTCTGGTGAAATGACTACTGTGGTTGTTTTCATCATGATCTCATCAGGGGACAGGGACAATGAAAGTAATGATGTGGTAGATTCCTGACCTCAGCTCTCATTGAAAACAATTGTCTGACATTGTTTCCATTTATGGTCCTGCCTTCAGCATTATCATTTAAGTTTCTGATGATTTCATTAATGTCTGCTATCCCATAATATGCCATCATTTCACACAGAAATTTTAGCTTACTTAGAAGATCTTTTGCTACCCCATAAAAGGACTATTTGTTACACACGGTTTTTTGTGTAATAATAACTCTGAGAATAATAAATAGGTCAGCACAGGATCTTCAGCTCTATTACCTGCCTGTTCCTCCTTGAGTTTAGGGAGCTACTTGTTTTTTGACATCTGAAATATACATTGGGAGTTCATTTTCCAAGGTGAAAGCAATGGCATCTTACTTCAGAGACTCTTGTTTTTTCTTCTTCTTCCTTCTCACTTCTGTTAGAAGCACCAGGTGTACATAGATAGTTGTTTTTCAGCTATTTTAAGTAGGTCTCTGGGGCTAAAACTACTGAAGATGGGCAATATCCTGTCTATATTTTTTTTTCCTTTTTCTTTTTGAAAAGTGCTTTCTTTCAGTTCAGAACAACTAAATCTCCTACTCAGAAATCCTGTTGCTGCTTTGCATAAAGCAAGGCTTGTCCATTTATATCATTAACTCCAGCTCCTCAACACCTCCCCTTTTATTCCTTCTACCACTGGAAATATCTTTGGCTGATGCTAAAGTTTCTCTGTTGTACTTCAGGACACATGTGAGGAGGTTATTTTATTTTTCTGGGCATATTTAAAACATTTAAAATATGTACATGCTGTTAAAATTACTATTGAGCATCTGGCACCTAAGAGGATGCAAGGGCTATGACTTCTCTAACTACCAAAATATTCATAAAGTCTTTTAAAGTTTTCTGGTTTCTGTTGTGACAGAAGAGATAGAATTTGGGTTGTCACACTCCTTCCTGTGTGACAGTACAGTGTTGTGACGTTACACAGTGAAATTGTGGGTTTAATTGGAGTCTTCTGATTTCACATAAATTTTGTGCTGCTATCTGCTACTTCAGTGGTGTCATTCCAGATCTGTATCATGGAGATGAGGTAATGATCTCACTGCAACATTTCTATCTTGAGTAGATGAGAAAATTTAAATATAGAAGATGTTCAGATCTGGTTTCTAGTAATTTTACTAGATTTCATTTCTCAGTGTGCAGATTTCATTCAGCAGTAGTATTCAGATAACCTTTTAACCACTTGCTTTTGTCCTAATTACTATTTTCTCACAATTCATTACCATATTTAAGTTAAACTGCTTCAACGGTACAGTCCCTTTAAAAGAAAGACTTTCTTGAAGCCGATGAACGCAACAGTCCCAAATCAATGAAAAGGCTGAGAAACAGCTGAAATAGGGAATATCAATCAGCCCACATCCCATGCATCTGAAGTTAAGAATGTAGAGAAATCAATGTGGGGTCTATAATTTACGGAGCCGAAGGAAAAGGAGAATATGGCATGGAATGAACAATATGTACCACATCTGTATCAAAGAAAGATGCAGTTTGTGCATATCAGCGTACACAAAGATTTAGACTGAAGTGGACAAAAAGCCTTGCATATTGGTTTAACTTCACATGCTAACAGTGAATTTGTAAACACAAGGAAGAAAGCAAGCAGGCGCTCAGTACCTTGAATTATTTAAATGCAAATGATAGAACCAAAATCTCCCAATTTATTTGCATGTTGTAGTAACGAGGCAAGCAAACACGACTCAGAGCACTGCAGGTTTTGAGGTGTTTGGTTCCAAGCCCACTGTGTGTGTGTGTGCTGTTGGCTTCCTGCCCTGGTATGCTGGTTTGGGCTGGGGTAGAGCTAATTTCTATTTTTGCAGTTATGTAGTTCCCAGCAAGCAAGGTGAGAATGTTTAGAAGAAAATACATTCAGCAGTATCTGTTATTCTAACCCAATATATTCCAAAGGGATTGGAGGCCCACAGATAATGGTCGATGTTGCCTCACACACCTAATCTTTGTAACCAAACAGATTTTCCTGGTGATGTCAATTCCCAAACAGTTCTTTCATAAAAGCATATAAGTGTTCAATTTTATTTCTTTACATTTTTTTAAAAAACCCAAACAAGTACTGGTACTATGGTATGCCATATTTAGTCTAACATTAAACTCTAGGTAGGGGCTCTAAATAAAAAGTATGCTTGGCCCTATGATGCAAAATTTTGCATCTTTAAAACAGTACCATTCTATTCCTGTTCAGTGATTTTGAAAATGTAAAGTTGAGATCTTTCTTATTTACTTAAGATGGAAGGAGGCAGCTTTTTTCCCCTTGGTTACTGTAAATAACTTGAATCAAGCGCAGCCTCTGCACAAACTCCTCTGTCACCACAAGGGCTCATGACTTTGGTGGACTCTGTTCACAGTGACCCACTGCAGCACCAATGTCCCATGACACAGGCAAGATGGTAGCTCTTAGAAGTCACTGAAGGAAGCACTGCAGTGAGACTCTACGTCCTGTTTCAAAATTTGGTTATCAAAGCAAATTCTTTCACATAGTCTTTTTAGCCACCAGCAAAATATTTGTATGTTTTTGTGTACAGTTGCTGTGGACATGGCTCAGTTGGACCTGCTGGCTCCTAAACTCTGCCAGTATTTTTATAGGTTTTATTCTCTCAGGTGCTTTGGTAGTCATCTGAAGAGGTGTAAAGAAGCAGGTGAACAGCAGCAGGCTAAAAACTATTCCATTTGTTGTCCGAAAGACAAAGTGCCCCAGAGGAATTCACAGCAAAAGCAGATTCCAGCTGTTAATAAGGGAAAGTAAAATAGACTTGCCTTTGCCTAATCCATTCCAGCTGTGTAAAGGAAATAACACTGGCTAACCCTGCTGGGCTGCTACCTTTCCTGATTCTACACAAGCAGCAGGTTTCTGAAGCTGAGAGCCACGGGGCACGTGTGTGATCACAGGCATTGCCTCTGCCTGCTGTTGTGCAGAAAGGCAGGGAACACAGAGGTGAGTGTTGGACTTCAAGACCGTATTTACTCCCTGTGATTTGCATCCTTGATGGAGGTCAGGAGGAGTTTAACATCAGCAGAGCAAGGCAGAGTGATCAGGGCTCCCTCTTACTTCTGGAACACAACACAGCCACAGAGGAGCTGGAGGAACTCTGCCAGGCTGCCCTGGCCCACACTTCTTAATGTGATCTTCCTTTCTAGTCTGACAATTTTAATTACTCTTAATTAACAATATTCCCACGGTTGTGAGAATGAGTTGGTTCAGCAGTCAGAATTTCAATTCTCCAATATTTCCTTTTATCACCTCCCTGGCTTTTACTTTGCTGAGCAGTAGAAATAATTTGCCTGCTGCTTGTTGCGGTTCCATCTCCAGCTGTTAGAGCTCGCTCAGGTAACCAAGACTGCAGGTTCTCCCTCAGGCCAGGGAGTGTGGAAGGGCCCAGCTGGTGCCCCTCAGCCGTGACCTGAAGGAACCACCACGAGAGAAGCTCAGGCACTCGCGGGCTGTGACGGCGTTGGGGTTGCAGAAGGTACATCCACCAGGACCTTCAGCCCACACAGGCCTTGGACAGCCCTCAGAGGGTTTTCATACTAAAGAAGAAATCAGCATTAGTTGGGCTGCACAATCCACACACTACAGGACGAAGCAACATTAGTCCAAATGGGGTTGGATGGTCCTGAGATTAATCCTTGCACAACACCGCAGGAGCAGCCAGCAGCTTTGCCTAATGGATTCCAGACCTCTTTACTTATAATAATATTATGGTTATACATGGTTCTCTTTGTCTCAAGTAAACAATGAAGGGATCCACTGTGACAAAATGTTTAAACATCATAGGGATGGTTCTACACACTCTACGCTATTACTTGCTTGATTTTTCTCTCTGACATACCCAATTCATTGCCAAGTCATGGCACTTAAAACTAGGGCAAGCGCAGAAATGCTGAAATAAAAACCAGTTACATAATTTTTTAAATCCAGGAAGATCCGAAAACTGCTTTACAAACTGTAGGTTAATCCCGACATCCTTCTTGGGACAGTTTCTTACACTGTCAGTTCTCTGCAGTATTCAAGGGATTTGCAAGAATCACTTTCCTATTATTATCATGTAGTGTCTTCTAGAATGGGCATATTTTTAGCTGTGCTCAGATGAATGTAGTACAGGAAGTTAACAACTTCAACAACATCTGTCATCATGAAAACTGGCAAACTGTTTTGGAAAATGTTTTTAATGATATTTAAGTGTTTTCTGCCTGGGGGTATATTCATACCTCTCAGGATTGAAAGATCTATTCTGCGTTTTCAAAATGCTCATCTGTACACAGGAACCATTCTTATGCTATGATGTCACCTGTGTGTATATATATATATATATATACACACACAGTGTTTTGTGAGGTGCTAAAGAAAAATGCTTATTTTCTCTTTCAGACAGAAAAGCTGGGATAAGTTTAGGACACATTAAAATGGCAACATAAACTGAAAAGTTGATTTTTTTAGACTGGAAACCCGGTGCGTTACCAAAACAGGTGTCATCATCTAGAATAATGGAAATTCAGGTAGAAAATTTAAAACCAGTACTTTGACAGATTCAGTAATTTTGAAAATGGTGATGGCCAGTAGGTCCATTGCACTTGTTCACTGTGCATTTTGAGAAGACTGTACTGAGGTCATTCATCAAATATAGACTGCAGCAGAAAATCAGACTCTGAAACTAGGCTTAATTTCTGTAGGGCAAAATTACCATATTTTCATCTATATAACCTGCAGATTATCTAACAGAGAAATAAATAGCCAGGCAACCCACTCCCCACTGTTTTAGTAATTGCTGTAGTACACAAATCTGTCATTTTCTGAGGGAGCTGTTTACTCAAAATCCTCTTTTGCATGCTAAACATCTTGCCTGCGATCACCAGTGCCTATTGCTATTTTTTCTGTATCTAACTCAGACTGAATCATCTGTGCTCTTGGTTCATGGGCTCCCAGTTCCAAAAGTTGCAGGTTACGAGAATGAAAATATGGCACCTCCTGTAGTGTTTTACATGCTGAAATACAGGGGATAAATAGGGTTTCAATAGGGAAACATCTACTTATTTATTCCAATGAGCAAAGAAAGGACTAGGGAAACAAAAAGGAATGATTTTATGGGAACTGAGGGGAGCACCAACAGCTCACTGGGGAAGAAGTGAGTGTTACTGGAGTGACTTATCAATGCTCATCTCCTGCCAACACAGGACAAGGAGCATGTGGGATGTGCTCACCTGATCCTAACATACATTGCCCGCTTAACGCTTCGGGAAAAGCAAAGAAACAGAACAACGTCAATGAGAAGTGACCAGGAATCAAGCCTTCAAAAATACTGAATGGTTTCAATTTATAATATTATGGCAAAATAATAGTGTGTAAATTTGCAGATGCAGCCATTTTTGTACATGTACACAAACACATATTAAGCCAGGATACAATTACTGTACTGCAAATGTAGTTCTTAACATACACGGCAATTTTAACTTGAGACTGGGAAATCAGTGTGCAAAAAAGCTGGAAGAGTTAGAGGAAGGAGAAAGGAAAGAGGACATGAAAAGAAGAATGCTTACAACAAAGCACAAGCAATTCTCTCTCTTGAGTAGCAGTCTCAGACTCTTCTGTGTGAGCAAGAGCTGCTGGAATGGTCCTTAAGTCAGATCTGCACTGGGTACATCCAGTACTGGCTCCAGTGCCAAGCAACCTCCTCTTTCACTGAACTAACCATCACTTCTTTCTCCATTGCAACAAACCTTCAACTCTATTTGCTCTAGATTTAAACTTTAAATTAAGGGGCAAATGATGAAATCAAAGGACCATCACTGTTATCATCCCATCTGCAACGCAGTGATACCCGAAGGTTTCAGACTGAGATCAGTGCTGAGGCTTTATGTGCTCCACAGCTCCAGGAACCGCTGTCATCTTTTTCACCCTGCACATTCTTAGATCACTTTATTTTGCCAAAACTCAACTCTCAGCCTTCTGGAACTCTTCTAAAATACATTGGCGACTCGATACTCTCTTTAGAAGGTACATCCTTCCAGATCCTAATGCTTTCTTGCCAAGAAAAAAGTCCCTGTCTTTCTTGACACCTTTTTCAGAGAAATGTTTAACTCGGCTCTCTCCCTCTGCTTTCGTTTTCTTTGGCAAAACCCGTCCAAAATAATTCAATGTCTTTTTGTCCCATGGCTATCTATGTTTAATTTCTTCTATTTATACTGCAGGTTCTGCTTGCTCCCATAGATCTCCCTTTTTGTCTGAGGGTTTTTTTTTGAGGTTTTAGTCTTGTTTTCATAGCATTTAACCCTACAGTAGCCTACTTGTGTCACTCTGTCAAATGAGATCAAGGAAAGCTTTTTTGGCTATGCATATAAAAAACTAACCTGGTTTTTATGTTGTTTCTGTGTCTCATGCCACAAATAGAGTGGATTTGTGACATCTCACGTTGAAGCTATTCCCATGTCGCTATTTATACAGTCTTTTAAAACCAGAGCAACAGATACACATAGCAATCAGTCTTTGAGACCAGATTAAAACTACTTTTATAATGGCTGATGGCAGATTTGTAGTTTATTTGCAGGACAGAGTACTAAAACTGTTTAGCACTGAAAGATGGCAGCACCTGTTTCTCTAAGAAAAGGATTAAAAGATGACTTAATATATTCAAGAGTAAGACATTACTCCTAAGCAGTAATTCTTTAAGGCAGGTCATGATATAAAGAATTGTGTGCTAGAACTGGTGCTGGTGCTGTTCAGCCTGAATTCACAGGCACTTCCAAATACAGGTGATCGTTCACACTCCAAAACAGCAAAAGAATATGAATCAGTATGGCTTAGCTTACTTACCAGGCAGATGTACTCTGAAAAGACACCAGGGGTGGGCTTAAAGCATCTCCTTTTAAAGTGTGTACTGTCTGTGATGTTCGAGGCTGGGGCTGAGTTTGAGGCTGTGTCTCTGGCTGAGGCTGTGTCTGTCTTGGGTCCTGAGCAGGGTTAATCCATCGGCTCTGTCCCTGTGTCATCCACTTTCCCTGGATTCCCCAGCGGGCCAGGTAAAATTTGCAAATATCATAGTTCATTGAAGAGTAATATAAAAGGTCCAGTATCAGTAAGATCACCACAAAAAAGCCATAGATCCACACTCCTAACAGTGCGCTGTAGTTGCTGTGAAAGGAAGAAAAGGGACAACAAAAAAAGTTCTCTCAGTAGCAGTCACTGTGTCAGTTCATCAGGGTTGTTTGTTTCTTTAATGAAATATAGATGGCTGAAACAAAATCTTGTTCTAAAGCACGTGGCTTTAAAAATGAGTTATTTTTTCAATATGAATACTGCTATTGATGCCATAGGTTTTAACTTTTATATTTTTCAAATCCTGTACTGCCTAGTGTGTAACACTGAAGGTTTTTGTAGCCTGTTAACTTCTGCTCTCTCATGCCAGTTAGAAATAACAAAGCCTCTCCAAGCCTCTCTCTAAGGACACCCAGACTGTCCTAGGCCCAAAATGTGTAAACCAACATCGTGGGAAGGGAGGTAAACGTGGAGAAATTACATCATTAACTGAAGTTTTAACTGGAGAATTAACCCTGATATGCAAATGAACTAAAGCTATAAAAGTGTGAAGATCTCATGACCTGTCGTCCATCCTGGGTGTGGCCTTTGGCCTGCCCAGGGTGTACCTTTGAAGGCTCTCCAAATAAATACCTACTGTAGAGGAAATGTCAGCGAAGGATGTTTGGACTTCAGGAGGCTCTTCAAAATGCTGTTTTATTGCATGTGCGAAGTTACAGCAGTCCAGGGTGTGGGTGTTCAGAGCCAGACCTAAAAGCTGCCAGCTGCAGGTACACCTGAAGCCACCTTCTGTTCAAGTTCCAAGGCATTATATACTTTTCTTTGCTGAGTACCTTAATACATGACAACTAAGCAGCATCATACACAATACCTTTGCATTTGCCTACAGCCTATCACCACTACTATCATTACCATGTTATAGTCAATATTATCCAATCACAAGAGTAAGTACACTACAATTTAAGCTTACCATGGAAAATCCTTATATTTTTTTTCTACTTGCTGCATCGACATTTCTCTGTTTGCCTGCTGGTATCTCTTCTGCTTGGTAAGAACATGTTTTTTATTTACTTATGCTCTTCTTGAGACTGATTTACTTGGTAAAAAACATGTCTTTGTTTGTAGTCACATACCTTTGTTCTTGACATAAAAAATCTTCCAACTCGACACAACCTTTGCTTTCTTAGTTGTCCAGTAAGACTGGCTCAGCACTCCTTACTTTAGACATTTATTATTATTTTAAATCAAAACTTGCTTCCATCTCTACTCCAATTTCAGTTTCTACATTCAGAGATCTTTCTGCCAGACCTATGTATCTGTCATCCTTCCCAACAACCTATTTTTATTCCCTTATTGCTGTCTAGTCTCTGTTTTTACAGACTGCCCATCTCAGGCACCACTCTAGGCATGATTTTTAAAAACTAAGGTCACCTCTCTTAGAAAAAAATTTATTTGTCCTTCTCATCTGTGTATAGGCTTTCCAGAGTGGCTGCTAAAGGCCTCTTAATATGCTGGTAATAACTTTAGGAGGGAAGAACATTGGCAAAATCATGTTAGACAATGAATTTCACAGGAAGTACTACACTGAAATGTACATGTCGTTGTAGTTATAATGTGTATATGTAGATAAAGGCCATGAACATTATATGGTGAGGAGAGCTGTAAAGCTATGAAAAGTGACTCAAGATATTAAAAGAAAGGAGGGAGAAACAGGAGGAAAAGGTGTAAGGGGTCAAAAATTTGGAGATCAGAAAGGGGAAGAAGTGCTAATACCCTACTGGAGATGAAGTATCATTGAAAGAAAAATGACTGTCAGGTGTAAATGCAGTTTGGATTGGAAACTGTGTGAGTGGGGAGGATGAGATCAGGAACTGAGAAGGAAAGAAATGTATAAAAATGAGATTGTCAGGCAGAAAGAAAAAAAGGCTGATTTAGACCCATGAGCTGATGTGGAAGTACATGTACTGGAGGCTGTAAAACCATGTTAGTAAAAAATGTCAGTAGGAAGGCAGTCTCAGAGAAAAATTATATCGAAGTAAGAGGTGGGCAACCCACATGTGCATGGAGCTGAACTCAAAACTGAACACACACTCAACCATGCTCTCTTTTCACAGCCAGTCAGAGAAACTTGGAGGGAATCATATTTTATCAGGACATTGATCAAAATGGAAGTGCTGCAAGAAGAAAAAAACGATGAGAAGAGATATTATACATGCAAGCCAGAAGGATATTTTGATATTTTAAAAACATGTCCCCCAGCCTTTCTGGATCAAAAGATTTCAAGACTCTGCTTTGAACTTTCATTTCTATTAAAACTATTGTATGACTCTTCCATTTCATACTTTACAAAATCAGGATTTGAAACAAGAAATCAGAATTTTACTTTCTGTGTTGCTGTCTGTCAGCACTTCAAGAGACTGATTCTTCCCTTCACAGAATGATTTTTCCACTACACAGCTATAATGCCCTTAGATTAAATGAGGTTCCATTTCATATAACTAAGTAACAAGAGGAAGGTCCCAGCTATTAGGGACTACCTTCCTTTATAAGTTTAGGACTAGACAAACCTAGAATTAAAGTTAAAAAAAAAAAAGAGGAATCAGTAAACTTCCATGAGAACTGGAAGCAGACAAAATATAATGCTTCTGAAAACCCTTAACTCCAGATTCTTTCCCTCTGCTGAACACTTACACATGCGAGCCTAACTTCACACAACAGAGGGTAGACCTTAGTAATGCACTAAAATCTGCAGTTCAGGCACTTGAAAGTAGAACAGGATCTGGTTAATCCAGGCTTCTCAGCAGTGCTGCTCTTGACTTCCAGTAAATTTATTCCTATCGGTGTAAACTCTTCTGTTTTCTGTTAGTATTGAAAAAACAGGGAAGTAAAGGCTGGAAAAGCCAGGAAGAAATGCACTTGGACAAATCCCATTCTTGCTCATCATTAATGCCAATAGGATCCTTTTGCATACAGGTGAGCTGAATTTGACCCACACTAAGAAAACGTATTTGTTTTGGCAACAATGTGAGAGGCAGAAACATTCCTTATTGTGAATTCAAAAGAATTTGTTTGTATTTTAGGTATTTAATTTCATCCACCAAAATTTTGATTAGTGAAAATTAGAGCTATTTTGAGTGTTCCAATTGAAAGCAGCACTTTATTAATCATGCCAATATGTAAGTTATTCATCTGCTCCTCCTAAAAAACATCTGTTTCTCACAAGTACAAAAATGAAAGGCTGCTTTATATTAACTAACTAGACAATGGCACAACAGCACTATCAAAAGGGCCTTGTGAAAAATCACAATCAAAAATAGTAAGTAGTACCTTTAGTACACAGAAGGATATTCCATACTTTGATGCTTCCTGTTTCTCCAACTATTAAGGTGGTAGAAAACATTAATTTTTCTGATGGCTACTAATTTTAGTAAAATTTAAAACTGCCCTGCAAATCAAGATGTCCTCATTAGAAAATAAACAATCTTATTTACACAGAAAACCGGTAAGGCCAGAAACACACAAGAGAACTCAGAATCAAAAAACTTCCAGGACTTGCTCTCATTTCACTGACCTGAATGATTTAATTGTCAAAGTTTATTCTTGCAATCTGGTTTTCCTGTTCTTTTGGGCAGAAGTTCAATTTTTATTAAAACTAAAGTGTGAACAGATTCCAAATTTGCCAAGATTGAAATTATAGGGGTTTGTTCCTTTATGGGGTAGATCAAGTTGCATCCATGTAATTAATTCACTTTTTTAGACAGATGACAAGCTGGCTGTGACCAGTCTACATCTTTTTAGTAGATCTTCTTGGGTTTTATGTGCAGCACATGAACAAAAAAATAACTGATTTGGGAATTCAGGTTTGAAAAAACCAACAAATTGAAACACTTGCGGGCTGAATTCTACAGCTGCAGAGATTAAATGTGGGCACATGGTCACTGAAATGCTTCCTTTCCGTATTCTTAAAAGGGGCTGTTCCTTGGAGTAGTTACAGCAAGTGTTGCCCCTAGGAAATGCAAGGTTACATCCTTGCTGCTGAGGAAACCAGTGCAGTTTTTGCATCTACACTTTAAATGAGATTTTTCTTCCCCTCTGTTTTTCTTTTATAATTATCTCCAGGCCTTTGTCCAATCCTGAGTTTTCCTGAGGAATCTCTTACTGCTGTACCTAAGAAGTTTCCCCTGCCAACTTACACATTTTTGCAACAGTTGGTAGTGGGGTTAATGATTTTTTTTTTTCTTTCTTACAAGGATGGCTCTCTGAGTGCTATTTAAGCAGATAGCATTTCTGCAGGGGGCACTCAGTACCTGGAGAAAGAGGGTGCTATTCTGTTATCACATTGCATTGGGTGCCAGTGTTGGAATGAGGTGTGCAAAAACCATTCCACTCCGAAAAACTGGACTAAGAGATAAGGAAAAACATGGATACACTACAGACTACCAGAATATTCACCTAGTATCAGATTAAGGACCCAGAATATTGTTCCAGTATCAGATTAAGGACCCCTATCATAGCAGTACTATGGATAATCCATCTAAACATGCACAACAGAAAACCTGATTATGAAAACTAGATAAACTAGATTCAAGTGGATGCTATTTTTAAGAATAGTTAAACAATTTTTTGGACTGTTCGCAGAGAAAATGCTTTGGATTACAGAACTTTTCTTGTCTGCTAGACATAATTTTTATTTCTATATTTAACACTAAATGCATTATTCACATTCAAAAATATTACAGACTGATTAATCTGCATGGTCGCAAAGATGTAATACTCCCATATTTTGCTCTTATAAAAACATAGAAATATTGTGTTACAGTCATGGAAAATTGTAAATAAACGTGGCTATAGTTGCACTGTGGGACTGGTGAAGACAAATGTGCCTTTTCATCTGTGCCACAACAAAGAAGTCACAAGTCATTTAATTAACTTTTCCCTTCAACTGTATTATAAACCCAGAAATTTGTTTTGGTGATTACAAGAATGGCTAAGGGGAAAAATAAACCAAATAATAATATTGAAATAAACCAAGCAATAATATTGAATCAGTCTTCCCTGAAAACTTATAATCCTTTTTTTTTTTCAGTTCATTGCTATTCCCATATCTTAAATCATTCTCCCCGGCCACAGTACAATAGGTTCCATCAGAATTTTTTTCAGTGGTGTGTGAAATTAGATCTAAACAAAGAGCTGACTTTGTCACTGTAAACTGAACCCTGGTTGCATTAGAATCCAAATTATCCTGTACGTTGAATAAAGTCAGAGTATGAAGTAAGAAGCTTTTTGCACTGTTTTTGATGTAGATACATAGGGTTCCCTTATTTCTGCTCCTTCTAAAAATACCAGGAAGTTTTTACCAATGTCCCTGAGCTCAGGGTGAGGAGATCTCTCTCCTGTCTGTCTCACTCCATCGGTGCAGTTTAACATAGGAAGCAGCATCCCTTCATTTTCCTGGTTCTGACAGATTTATCCGAAGTGATGCTTGAGGAACAAGGCAATACCAGTTCCATTCCTGCACTCCTCTTTGTGCTACGGCTCCAGAGGCTTTTTACTGCATCCAGTAGGATGTCACACACCTTTGCAAAAGGTCAGCTGATATCCCCAGGAGATCCTGGACTGGATGGTGAATAGTCTGCAGGTCGCTGTCAACCATGTGTCTTACCAACAAAAACTACACAGGTACCTCCTTCACCATCACAGCTGAATAAGGTGACTTTTAAAAAATAGTTGCACATGAAAACTAATATAATACCTTTCGCTCTAAATATTTTTATTGAAATAAATGCTGTACTTCACAGAATACCAAACTCCCTTTTTTTCTCCAAGCTGCTCACGTACACAACAGCCCTGTGATATGAAGAGCCCTGGATTTATTTCTCTGTGGGTGTGTGCAGATGTGTGCAGGCAAAGTATGCTGGAGGCAGAGAAATGCCCTGTGTCCCAGAGCATCTTTTGCAATCAGCCTGGACCTGTTCCTCTGCCTAGGAAAGGAGCTGGTTGCCCTCTACACTCCAGGTTGCTGGTGAAGAGGAGGGCAGAAGAGCCTTACCTGAGTAAGCTCTGGCCATGACTACACGGAGTAGCTGCTGAGACACTAAGAAAAGCCTGAAGCATTGGCTTTGTGCTTGTCTGAACTGGCTTTGATGGTAACATCCTGACCTCTGTGAGATAAGGTGGTCAGCACTGCTGGTGCAGAGTTTACAGAACAGCAGGGGAAGAAATAAAACAAATTTGCTGTGTGCAGGTCTAAGACCTGGAAAAGTGTGGGGGCAACAGCCACACGAGCCCATTCTTGAGACTCTTTTTACCAGCGTGCAGCAGATTCTGGCTCTGTCTGTGACCACCTGCAGAGCCCTTCTGTGAGGACCTCCCTGACATCCAGGGCTGCTGAGGGAGCAGGGCCATGCCAGTGCTCAAAGGGGCAGCACACCTTGGTTTTTCAGCACATGTAGAGCACACACCGTGTGGGAGCAGTGGGGCTATGAACTCTGCCAGGTTGCCTGGAGCTATTTATGTGCCAGAACTGGGGAGCTCCAGGTGAAGGTGCTGCCAGTTGCTGGATTGTCTGGACTGCACAAAAGGTGGAGGGGAAAGTGGATGGTCTTTAACGGGTTTGGAACTACAGTATCTTCCCAGAGTTCTGTGTGATCTGTTCTCATGATGTTACCAGGTGCACGACAAAGCCAAGGCAAGGAAATTTCTCCTGAATGATGTAACTGCACATAAAGTAACAGGACAGTATAGATCCACATTGATCTAAAGCTGTCTTATATGGGTAGAGTCTATTTTTGTCTGTCTTTGTGGGTGATTGACACTTTAACACCTGTAAATTTAGACAATGCAACTTCTACATCTGTGCAAGACTCAAATTTTGCTGGGCAGGTCTGTGTGAGGAGTGGTTGTTAAGGAAGGGAAGGCTTTGCTGGCTCCATGAGCTGAGCACAGCTGTACACAGTGAGTTAGAGCAGCCAGCATCAGTATTCCAGCACCATCGCCTCCTAACAGCCCTGCACCTGCTTCCATAGGGATGAATACATCACACCAACTGACTCTGGCACCACAGGAAACACCAAAATCCCTGCTGTAAACAGAAATCCATACGCTGCGATTCCTCTTGTCTTTCATCTGCCCCTTCCTGGTCCTGGAGGGGCTGAATACCAGAATAAAACGGCAGGGAAGGCAGATTTATCAGAATTCAACCTTCAGGATTACATCAAGAGAAATCACAGCAGATTAGTGTGGCCAGAATGTCAAACACTAAATAGGAAACTCACCACAAGTGAAGATTTTGTCCCTGTAAACAGGTAATCAGTAACAAAGATCTACTTGCTACTTCCTAGTTCTTTATAAAAAAAAACTTACTGACATTTAACTCGGGGAACAGCCCTCAGCAGAACATGGAAGTATCCCAGGTAACAGGCAAGGAGACCACAGAGTGTTGGTATAAAAGCAAATACGTTCTGTTCCCCAAGGCCAGTGATTTGTTACAAGAGATTTAGATTCAAAAACGTCAGGGATTCCAAATTGTGCATTTGGGTTGGTATGGAAAATGTCAACTCACTCCCTCTCTCACTTATGAACAGCTTTGAGGTTTATTTTTACTGATGCACATTTAAACATAGTTTGGATCAAATCAGGGTCAGGGAAGAGACTTTTCTAACTTTTATACATAACTTTTTATTTGTCACATTTATATGCAACTTTTACTCTCCTCACAATGTTTACAGCCCACATCAAAGCAAAGAAAGCAAAGCTTAAATATTCTTTCTTTTAGGAGCTCTGCAACAACAAAAAACCTTTTAGTAACGGTTTTCTGTATATGCAATTATTCTAATTGCTTCCATCATTAAGTGCACCTCAGACTATGTTATTAGACCAGGAACAGTTTGGTGAAGAGTACTTTAAAACTCTTTTACTTACTTATGCATATATCCATCTGCATTCCCTGTTAAGTTCATCTGCATAACAGTCTGAAATTCTGTCTCATTGCAGCAATATTTAAACACTGTGTTGTTATGGTGACAGCAAAAGATGTAAGATTTATTGTCAGAGAGACGGGGGCAGTGAAAACCGAAGTGGTAGCGACCTTTGTAGTCCGTGTACGGCTCGCAGACCCGAAAATGCGCGGACAGCACTGTAAAACAAAAACAATGTTGGCTTTGTCAGTCACTTCTGTTATCTGTATCTTATCAACTCTCAGTTTTCAAGGCTAAACAATTGTTGGTTGATTTCTGGAAATCATTACTATTTCAGAACTTTCAATGTTATAACATTTAGTATTTAAAGGTAACAATGTTCGGACTTCTGTTGTATTTTGAATTTTGTTGTTTCTGTGTTTCTGATTACCATTGTTTGTTTTAAGGGAAGGGAAGAAATGCCCTCCATGTTAAGAGGCTCAAAAATATTTAGGGAAATGTTTTCATACTGCTGTTCTAAATATAGGGATATCCATAACACACAACAATGTTCATGTTTGATTCTCCTGGGACGACTTAATAGAAACAAAAAGTCTATGTAGAAACTGCAGTAAAAGTTTGATGGCACTTGGTTTATTGTTTCTGATATCTTTTCTTCTTCTCTAAAGGTCAATCTTTGATAAAGAATATTCTATCAGAAACAGTCATTACAAACAGTATAACAAATCCAAACAAGTCTGACTTTGTAAATAGACAGAACTAATAAAGTACAGGTGTTCCTGGGAGTCCTCACATTGCTTCTTTAACAAATCCTCATGTGAAGTGTTTATTACATCTCTGAGAACATTTTTCATTTTACAGTCATGTGTCACACTGATTTCACCATCACTTTTACTGGAGGAAAAAAGAAGCTGTCCATAGATATCCTTTTATCATCTCAGTTTGCCTGAGCTTTTCAATTGTCCAGAGAGGCAGGATAGAGATCCCTTTCAAAATGGTCATAAGCAACAACATGCAGCTTCCTGAAAGCCTTTTAGGAGACAACATTTGGTTCCACATTCACAGTTTGTGTTACAGCAGGCCTTGCAGCATCATTTAAGAGTACATGGACCTCACAAACACCCCAAAGGGCTTAAGCTATGAGGAGTAAGTGAAATGTGGAAGTCTGAATCCTCTTAGCAGTGAAATGTTTGTCCTCTGACTGCAGAACTGAGGCTCAGCAATGCTGTGGGCAGCTGCAGTTCATAAGGTTCCACGAATCAACAAATGATCTGTCACTTTGGACTGACAGAATTAACCCTTGAGTTAATGTGCATGAGTTTTCTGTCAGTGTACCAGTACAAGAGGTTACACATAATGACTTGCATGGATTTAGCTGTATCCCTCTGCACAGACCCCCTGTTGATCTGTAATTGCATCTGTGCACCTTATCTAAACTTTTTTCTACCTTGCTTAAAAAAAAAAAAAAAAAAGAAGAAAGCCTATTCCTAACACTTTGGTATGTCAATTTTATAAAATATATTAATTTCAAGACAAATTTTAAGAATTGTGACAGTGGCGATCGCTTTTTATTTGTGTGTAGTAGGGAGCCTAGAACAAAAAACCAAAGTACTAAACTGACAACAAGGTAACTTGTACTGCTCTTTGAGTCAAGATAACCCACTCTAAACATTCATGTATATACATACATACCAGGCATCATTACTTTCATGAAAGAAGAAACCATTTTTGTAGATTAATTCAGTCAGGAACTGAAACTTCTGGAAGAAAGCCATTTCTAAAGGAATACAGATACTGAGAAAACGCATTACCTACCTGTTCTTGCCCTACCTGGGAAAAAGGTGTTCCAAATGTGAGGATGCTATCATCAGTAAATAAACTTTCTTTAGACTTAGGTTTTCAACACCCTCTGTAACTCTTGTAACAAAAATCTGCATGTTCAAAGTCTGTCACAAAATCCACAAAGCATGTAATTGCATGGAGACGAGTTTGTTTGAACAAGTGCTTTGCTGCACCCCTCCTTAATTAACACAGCAATAACAAAAGTGTGCCAGGATGGATTATGTTGTGAAAAACCTCAATGTTTGCAGTTGGAGGAGACCTCTGGAGGTCATCTCATGCAAATCCTCTGCTCAGGCAGGGCCACCTGCAGCCTGTTGCCCAGAACTGTGTCCAAATGGCTTTCCAGTATCTCCAAGGATGGAGACTCCACATCCTCCATGAGCAACCCGTGGCAGTTCTCAGTCAGTATCTCCGTGAAAAAGCATTTCTTGATGTTTGGAGGGAGTCTTCTGGGTTGCAGTTTGTGCCCATGGCCTCTGGTCCTGTCACTACCCCCCAGAGGTTAAGCTTGCTCATCGCTGCCAAGTGCTTTATTTAACTGCACCTGTGGCAGTGTCCTCTGACCCCTACATGGCTCCTCTGCACGTTTTAAAAAGAAAACAATCCCCAAACTTCTCTGAGAATGAAAACTGACGGAAAGCATCATTACAGAAGGAAGGGAGCACTAAGATGACATGAGGTCCTAGGAGGAGGGGCGTCTGCAATAAAACGTAGTCCTAAGCAAATCCATACATAGCAAAATGTGTTGGGGGTTAAATAAACACATGATGTGGGACTGAATCACGTTCTGAACTCAGTGTGTGGTGGGTTACCCCTGCTGGGCAGCTGAACACCACACAGCTGCTGGCTCATTCCCCCTCCCAGTGGGATGGGCCAGGAAATCAGAGAGCAAAGAGAAAATTCACGGGTTGAGATAAACACTGTATAATAAATAAGAAAAAACCCCACAACAGCATCAACAACAAAAAACAAAGCAAAAAAAAAAAAAAGTGATGCTGAAGCAATCACTCACTACCAGCAGACTGATGTCCAGCCAGTCCCTGAGCAATTTTTGGATAAACTCCCACCCGAATTTTATCGCTGAGCATTCACCCTGTGGTATAGAAACCACCTTGGCCAGTCTGGGTCAGCAGTGCCAGCCTGTCACCAGCCACAACAGTGGTGTGATACCAGCACTGCTTTGGTCACCAGCCTAAAACGTGCCCTTGACTCCAGCCCAGCTAGACCTAGCAGTGAAAACCAACACAGTGAAAACACTTCATGAATTTATTGTAATCTTTGTCATTTCAACTGCTGTCTTTGTTTCTCTGTGAGTCAGAGACAATAAACAAAGTGGGATTTATTTTCTTCCGTGTATTTTTTTTTCTGACAATAACTGCTTTAAATCCCCAGCTTTAAAGCTTAAAATCCCCTCCTTCCTATAGAAATAATTCGGATAAAAGTCTGGTACCTGGAAAGGCCTTAAGTTTTTTGTTGCAAAGGTGCAGCTGTGTCTGGAGTTGCAAGTGCAAATTCTCACGCTATTTTGAAAACTGTTATTGAACAGTTGATACAGATGCTCCTCTCTCTGTTCCAACTGATTCCAAGAGGATAGTCTGTCATGCTTCATCATCACAAGACTTAACTACTTTACCTTAAAAACTACACAGCCAGCAAACATCAAACTGTTACTTCCCTATCTGGTCGCAGTTAGAGATCTGCCTCATGTACATTTTTAATTTAGATACTAAATTTTTAAAGGCCCAAGACTCCCCAAATGGCTGGTGTTTATAAGCTTTCCATATGGAACCACGGAAATATTCATATGTATGCGTTTTGCCACATGTTAACTTGCTGTATGGATGTTCATTTCCTACTTCAAAGGAAAAAATGCTGTAATGTGCAAATAATCTGACAATTTTTGCTTGTTAATATAAGCCTTGCTGTCATCACATATTTTATAAATGTGTTTCAATCCCTTAAATGAATAAGCATCAACATTTGCAAAGCCACTCTAAGAGTTAGTGGTCAGAAAGTCATTCTTCCAGCATGACTGCATGGTGCTCCTCCCTTTATTAGGCATTCCTTGTGTGCCCAGTACAAGCAGTAAGTGTTCACAACCCCTAAAATGTCATTGTGATCTTGCTAGCACTGAAGTAAAATATCTCAAGTTTCAGTATTCTCAAGAAATTGATGACTAAGATTGTGAATCTCAGTGTACCAAAGACTTGGAAGTAAAGCAAGATCTTACAGATGGGAGTCTGTAAATCTGGGGCACTCAAAGGAGTCTTGCTATTAGATTTTTCATTTCAGCTCAGGTTAAAAATGATGTTCCCATCATTCTAGTGAGAGTGGCATCCTTTTTTTCTCCCCATCAATCATTGTAGCAATAGTAAACAGAAAACAGGAGTTTTCCTTTCTGGAAACTGATCTGTCTTGGACAAAAAAATTACATTGGCTGGCTGAAAAATAACAATAAAATTTGTCCTGTAAAATGTGTTGTGAGTTACCAATGACCTAAATCCATTTCTACAGATGATGGTGGCAAAATTCCACAAGGAGGAAGCACAGTTTGGCTGGCATGAAAGTCTTGTGATGATTTCAAATTAAGCTTGGACTCTACATGCTAATAGTGGATGTCAGATAATAAAATACCAGTAGCCAAGGAGCAACAAAATGATAAGAAACACATTTACAAAGCCAATAGTTATCAATGTTAATAGATAAATTATGTAAGAAGTAAAAGCTGTGCGTAATTGGCTTCAAATAAAAATATTGCACATCAGAGGCAGTACTTCTAAGAGAGAAAAAAAAGAAAATCAGAACACTGGCTTTATGTCTGGGTTTGAGGGAATACACTGGTGGCTGAACACAGCTCTTTGCATGCACAGTGCAATCACAGAGTCCCACTCAACTCGAGCACAGGTATTGATATCATCTTGAGGAAATGGGTTGGAGGAGTGGGATCTCAGGACTCCTCTGGCAGAAGTCCCCCAGAAAGAGTGGCAAAGGTATGAAAACTTAAAAATCAACAGAAGAGATTGGAGCAGTTGGAAAAGTTTTGTGATGTTTGATCCCTGTTTGATCACTTCATTGAAGACTTCTTGATAACTGACTTCATTCCTGCACCAGGGAGGTAGATTTTTGAAATTTCTTTAGCCTAGAAGACAACAAAGAAGCAGCTGCAGCCCCTGTGCCTGATCCCAGTCCATCAGAAGAGGAGGGCAGTTCCACAATAGGGATGTCAGGGGGAGGGCTCTAAAGGAAAAGAGTGATTTAACACGAGCAGAGGAGTGGTCTAATTGATAATATTGTAACCCTGTTAGCAAAAGGGATGTCAGAGCTAAATAATGAATTATTAGCAAGAATCAGCTTGAACACTGCAAACAAGTGATGAGACCATGGGCAACAAAACACAGGCTGGAACTGACTGGTGAGGATATGAGTATTAATGCTTTACTAATATTAAAGACCCAGACTGAGCAGTAACAATTTTGACTGGAGCACAAGGATACTTTAAGAAACATGCTGCCTGGTAAAGCTTTAACTGGGGTGGTTGGGGATGTGGTGCACTACAAGAGAATAAGGAGTAGTGATTGAAAAAAAGTCTTTTTGTATTAAAAACTGCTTCAAGAATGGAGGATAAAAGAGACTGAACTGCAAGCTAAACACCTGTAGGACCAAATAGATTTGGACTGAGAACCGTTTTAAATCTTATTTTAAATATTCACTCAAAATTGCAGAAAACCCTGATGCCATAAATAACAGCCAATAATCAGAGCACTCAACTAATTCTCAGTCTAACAACTGGCACATTTCCACACAAACCCTTTCTGTGTGCTAACAGCAAACATCTAGAGCAGAGCTACCAATCATCAGGAGAAACATCTCTGGTCCAGTCAATTCTTCAGATTCAGGAAAGTTACATGGATTCCAAGTTCAATCCTCCAGATGCTTTGCATTCTCTGGTGTGCACACAGAAAAACACACAACTGGAACCTGACTTGCTCTGCTTCCAGTGGATGGTTATTTAGCACATTGGTTGTGTTTTATGGTGGTACAGAAATTATTCTTTTTCTTTCAGGTGAGCTGAAAAAATAGCATATCAAAAGAAATAAAGCTGCTCTTTTAACTTTCCAGTCTGCTTTCTTCTTAAAGTGAATTTTCAATTCCATTTAAAATTCCAGCTTCCAGTTCTTAAATACAAAGAGTCTTTGTTCATATTGGAACTAGACAATCTTGAAGGTCCCTTCCAGCCCTAACCATTCTGATTTATTTATTATTAAATTAACAATCATTTGGTTTCGTTTGTTTTGTAGGAAGACAGTATTAAATTGCAACTGTATTTTCCCTGTGGCACACATCAGTACAAGATAAATTATAAAAGTTACCTGCTGACAGGAGTAACGAGAGCAGAACCATAAGCACATTCAAGGACTGTTGACCACAACTTGTCATCGTTGGCTTTCATTGGTCCATTAGAGAATTACCTGTTGGACAAGATGCAACATCGTGATTAAGTGTCTGTTTCATCTCCTCTCGTTACTCAAATGTTCACTTCCCCACAAAACTTTGGTAAAATGAAATGGCTTTGCACAGTAGGAAAAAAATCATAAAGTTTTCTGGACTTACAAGTGAAATAAATTCTCCTTTCTATGATTAAAATTCCTTTCTCATTTCACCATGGATATACACAGCTGTTTACATGCTTTTCATTAACCCAGAGTAGAGATGAATCATATGAAGCCTTTACTGAATATTCATATGTCCCCTGTAATCTATATCCAGCAGAGCTGTGCTTGTTTTACTGTCACAAGAACAGGCTATTGTATTGTACGTGTAAGGGCTAGAAAGGAATAAACAGCAGAAAAATAAATTGGCTGCTTTGAAAGTCAATCTGTTTTACCCCATTAGAGGGTGCAGTCGCTCAGAAAGTGGGTCAAGCAACTGAGATGGTTGGAAACACTTCAAAAAACATCTTTTTGTTAGAATCAGAGCCTTTCATGAGATTATTTGTTTGTTTTCCTAGGACAGGGAGTGAGAAGTGATGCGGTTTGATCTGACTGGCAGCCCTCCTACAAAGGCTCTCCTTGGTGTTTCCCAGACAGGGGGAGTCCAAACTCATCTCTTTGTGTTGATTCAGCAACAGTAGCTGCAGCAGAGACTGTCCCAGGTGTCACCACCAAGGTGAGCAGGAGCAAGTGGCACCCGGTCCTGCTGCTGCCTTAAATGGCTACTTAGAAACAGAGACTAGACAGGAATAAAGGAATAAAGGAATAAAGGAGGTATTTATTTGAAAGGCTTTCAGATGTACACTCTGAGCTCCAGAGGGTCCTGCCAATGAACAAGGGTCATCCCAAAATGGACAATGACAGGTCACAAGTTCTTCACACTTTGATATCAGCATTAATTCACCAAGCAGAACCCAGCCAATGATGGAATTTCCCCAAGCTTGCCCCCCTCTCCCCAAGATGAAGGTTTGCAGCTCTTGGTCTGAGTGTCCTTAGAGAGCAAGCCAGAGAGGCTTTGTTGTGTCTATCTTAGCAAAAGAGAACAGTTGAAAAATATAAAAGTTAAAACCTAAGGCATCAGTGCCATCACTGATAAATCCAGCTAACGTTGGGCCTTTGAGGTCTCCAGCATCCTGGGCTCACACTGGCATCAGGGCACAGCCAAAGAGGCAATTTCTGCCCTTGTGCATGAACATTGGGAGCTTGGGCCACAGACAGGATGGCCCAGGAGGTGCTGCAGGTGAATCCAACTCCTGCACTGATAAAGTTGTTCTAAGGTGTTTGCTATGGAGCAGCTTGGGGAAAAAAAAGAAAGGGAAATGGTAATTTCTGTACAAATTATGCTTCTCCCAACACCTCAAGAGACACATTTTGCCAAATGCTTATGAAATAAGTTCTGTATCCTATAAATACTATGTGGTTTACTAGCTGGTGTCTGCTACAACCTACTGAATCAAATGAAAATCCCCAAACAATTGCACCTGCATGTAACAAAAGGGGGAGGGGGTGAAAATTAACACGCCATGAGTAACTGAGTTCTGAGCAACAGACGTGGGCACTGGAGGGGAGACACGGAGCTACCCTACAAAGTGTTGAGAGGCAAAAGATTTCTCACCAACACAAAATGCTCTGTGTGGCAAAAGCAGATTCACCAAGAACTATCTTAGCACATGAAAAACAACAGATCACAAATCTAAAAATCAGTGTAAATTTTAGAAGAATCATGATAGTTTACACTGTTTTCTGCAAGCATGATTAACACCTAAACCACTGTATTCGTAGCTTTAAAATAAGCCAGTTCCTTCAGAGGAAAACAATTTGAAACCATAACACTGTAAAAAGAAAGCAAAAGTGCAATAAACTAGGAATGCTAACCAAGACTATTTCTCATCAATACTGTTTGAAAAAGCAGCCTCCTTTTTTTCAGAAGGAGTATCACATTAATTAGAAAACTAAGCAGACTTAAAGTTGGAATTGTATTTAAAAAAAAGAATAGTAATGAATATAAGCCAGAGGTTGAGAATGGAGGAGTATAATCAAGAAAAACAGCTACAAAGAACAAGCTATTGCCAATAGTGACAGGAATAAAAGGAATTTGATATTTTCCTGAGTAAACCAAAGCTGCAGGAATTCTGGTAGTGATTCATTACTATGGGAAATCTTGGCCTTCATAACAGTTAATTAAAAAGGGATCAATAAGCACTCCTGTTGTGTATCTGGGATAACAAAGATGTTTGGTATAGCTGAAACTATTAAATATTTCCATATCAAGAATAATTCAGGATGACATTAACGAGTAGATACTAAGGTTTGCAATTTGATATTGGCAATTCTGTGTAATTTGTACCTTGTTATTTCAGCAGAGCTGGCTGGGGACATATATATCATTTTTTCAGTTTGTTGGGAAACAATGGAAACTTTCAGAGGACCTGAAGAAACATAAGAACATTTTTAGAAGTGAGATAATCCAGGTTCACACAAGCTTGTGAACATGATGTTGATCCAGACAAAATTAATGGCATGGTTAATATACATTCCAATTAATAAATAATTAAGGAGAATAATATAATGTGTATCACTGTGGGCTTATGGCAAAGCTAATTTTATTTCTCTCAGGGCTGTTGGCTAAAGTAGCTTAAAGATAGTTATAATGTAGTAGATGCCTGTAAAATATCTCACTTTAGTAGCATGCAATTTGAGCAGGGAGTGAGAATGATAGAAAAAAAGCATCAGTTATGGAAGTTTTCATATCTCAGTCTGGAAATCAGGTGCATGTCTTGGAAAGTGCAATCCTGTTAGTAACTGAATACAGCCTCACGGGTAATTTCTTAAACAGCACTGTAGGTACAAATCCAAAAGCTTTTCAGGGAGGGAAGTTTTATTCAGTTATAGGAATGGGCAACAATGAAATTGGCATTTTAATCCAAACCATGCAATTCTTGTATTTTATTGAGTGTCAGCTGGGAGGATCAGAGTGTGGGACTAGAACAGCGAGAGCTGCACATCGAACCTGTGCAGATGAATGCATACTTACATCTAGGTATGTATCCGTGACAGTAGGGAAATGCTACAATTTTATAACTTACTGAATTAATAAGCAATCATTTAATAGCTTCAGTGATCGTTACATGGAATAAAACCATTTTTCAGAGGCCAGAAATACAAATAACTGTTCGCTCCTTGGCTGTTTTGCATTTTTTACATGCTGCTGTCTGGCTCAAGCAAAACTGTGTTTCATGCAGCACCATGATGACTTCTCTGAGGTATTAGAGCCCAGTCAGGCACTAAAGAGATGTGCAGGACAACAGGTGATCCACTAAGAGAAAGAGCCTAAATCAAACAAAGTATTTCGTGATGTCAGGCCACAGAACAGAGAAGGCAGAAACATGGTAATTAGCAGTGATCTAGATAAATAAATAATTATTCATTATTAAAGACTGATGGTATTTAAAAATAAGAATTACATTGGAAGGACAGAGGAAAGGAAGATTTATTTGTAGTCTCTTTTATTTTTGTTTTTTGAGTAGAATTTGAGGGCCTGATGGATGAGTGTCTATGTTTTCCTTCCATTTCTGAGAACCAGCAATTAGAAGGGTGGTCTAATGCACTAGTTTTAATTTTTAATGCACCATTTGTGCATTGCTTATTTTTGGTCACTGTGGTGGTAAGGATGATGTCCATCCTTTTCCTCCTCCTTTGAGATTCATACCCTCAACACCACCTCCTCCTTTCTGCTAGCAATCACAACTATCTCTGCAGCCACACCAGAAAGCAGACTAAAGAAATGGTTGAGGAGTTGCATTTTTAGAGGCCTTTTTTCACAGTGTTTCCACATCTTGTCCTTATTTCCCCTCTCATTAATTATTATCATTATTATTATTATTATTATCATCATCATCATCATCATCATCATCATCAAACAAGCTATGCATGGCACTTAGGTGCAGGCTGGGGTCAAACCATGACACATGTTTGATCTGGAATAGAAGAAATGGTCCTCACTCATGTTTTTTTGCATTTTCTCACGAATAAGGATGATGTTCAGAATATTGCTTTCCCTTGCACCAGATGCAGCCATGCATGATGCAAAGAGAGCAACACTCGAAGGAAAGGTGCTGTGATGTTATGATCAAGGGGACCATAGAAATGTACTGGCTCATTATGCCAGATTTTACTTTTCCGTGACATTTTAGCTCTCACTGTGCTCCTACCTACACTGCTTTGGTTATCCTCATAGTTTTATCTAGCTGTCTTTTCTTGAAGGGAATCAGTGAATCACTGCAAAGAAAAGCTGCCAAGAGAAACAACCATTTCACGAGGGAAGATTCTGATGAAGGAATTATTTTCCCCTGACTTTGAAGGAAAAAAAAAAAAAGTTATGTTTAGAAGAGATGTCTGAAAAACAATGCACATTTTGTGTTTTTTGGTTAGTAGGAAGAAGAAAAGGAGCTAGCAAGAGAGTTTATTAAATACATTGGCACTGCCTCACAAGTTTGCTCTCTGCATAGAACAACAAAAAATAGGGCAATTCAGGAGACCATTTAATTCCTTTTCCTGTCATAAGATTAAGAACATCTAAACAATTCTTAGCAGAAGTTCACAGGATTCCCACCACCAGTGGTTTTCTAATCTTCTCAGGCAATCCCCTAGAGTGTTTCCCTATGCCCAACCTGCAGCTCCTTTGCTTTGCTTTAAGCCCTCTCTGTCAGCAGTGGAGGTGGAGAGTGATTTACCTGCAGACACACTGGTTGCACCTCTTTACATCAATCTTCTAATTAATACATACAAGAAGTGCTATCATATCTTCACTCAGCTTTTTCTTGGGCTGACAGCTTACACTTCTTCCAATCTTTCCTTAAAAATGTCCTTGTTACACCTTCTAGGCCCCCTCTTTTATCTGCCTCTATCCTTTACAACAAGGTTGTGCAAGTAACTTCAGTGTCATTTGGTTTTCAGTTGCTAGCATTTCCTTACTGCCCTGAAAGTCCAAATAAACATCCCAACAGCTGCCAGTTCTTCCAAGGTAAATAAACACACAGCGTTACCGAAGTGCAGAGAGCCACAGAGCTGCTGCTAATTCTCAGTTACTCAAAAGACACACAGGTAAATCCCTGTTAAACCAAGAGAGGCACATCTACACAAAACTACAGGGGGAAAAATGCATCGGGGTACATGACAGATGATGTGGGTTCATTGTGGCAGCAGTAAGGGGATGAGGAACACGACCAGGGCATCACAATGGTTGAGAAAGCTGTTTAAAATTAGATGGAAAAGAAGAAGCTGTGATCCAAACCTAACTCCTAGTCTGGCTCTGTTCACTGCTCACAATAAAGAGGGCTTGAAAACGCATCCAGTATGTGCTCATGAACGCTATTACAATGAAATTACAGGCCTATTACAAAGGAAGCAATATAACTGGCGTGAAAGAAAACCTGATTATTAAGAAAACATGTGGTTTCACACTGCATTAACCTCAAGAAAATGTTTATAAAAAACAGATACTAGTTTTCAATTGACAGCTGTCTTACTTGAAAAAACCTGTGAAAAGGAGCTGCTGTAATAAAACCTTCTGGATTATAATGCAGCATTAACATGACTTCCCTAAAAACATCTTGCTACACACGTGCTGGAAGTTAAGCATGTGTGAGTCTCTACCCAACTGCAGATAAAGCATTTGCAGTCAGGCCTTTAGTGCTGCTAGAGGTGAGCAAATGTCTATTGCACTACCTCGGCCACAAAGTTCTTCCCCCTTATTTTATGAATTTTTTAACTGAAAATATGAAATGTTTTATTTTATTTCACCCCCCCCCCAATGTTTATTATTTCCCACAGCTGTTCTCCAAACAGTTATGAAGAGACAACATGCATGAATGCTAAAAAATAAAGCTCTTAAGTACAGCCTGAAGGATGTCTTGGGAACGTCAAGCTGTTATTAACAGGATGGGGCCAAGAAACCTGTACATGCCACAAGTGTCAGCTGTCAAAGCCACTCATTCATCTCCTTTTCGTCTCTTCTACCCTTTCCCCTTTTCACCAACACATTTAGTTGGTCGTTGGGAACTGTCCCAAGCCATGCCCTGAGAGAAACATCCAAGCTGGAAATGGGTTTTAGCAATTCCCATCCAAAGCAGAATGCACAGTAGAATCTGATACAGAAGGTAAAGGGTCCCTTTATTACAAGAGAATTAATTTTAGACAGTCAGTGGTGCATTCAGACCTTATAATCACAACATTTAACTGATGAGAAAGTTCCACAAGAGAGCACAAACTCTTTATTGACGGCCATGTTCCAGCCTGTCTCCATGGCACATCTAAAGATATTAACGATAATACCATAATGTAGCTGTAGTGCAAATAAGTGATTCATTACATATTTGAATTTGGTAGAATAAATGTTTGATTTCCTAGATTTATTGCTGATAAAGGTCAGAAAATTTTAGACTGCTGTCTTTCCTGCAACTGGCCCTCCACTTTATATATCAGACCTCATTTGGGGGAAAAATACCTGAATTGCTTTGTGGGGACAGCCAGCTTTGTAAGGATAACAGCTGCAGTTGTGATGATTTACTGACACTGGTGACCAACTTCAGCTACAAGTTAGTGGCAACTTCCTCACTCGTCATTAAGCAAGATTCATTCTGCAGCCAAGAGCTGCAACCTTCCCTAATGCTCTGAAACCACTGAGACCAAGAAATTGGTATTTTCTCATTTGCATGCACTTTATCAGCTCAAGCTTAGGCAGCTGATAAAGGTTTGTTGTAGTCATCCGGAACCCTTATTTTCAGTGAAATAACTCAGTTCAGATGTACACCTGGATTTTGTAAAACCCAACATCTACAATCTGTGGGAGCTCAACTGAGTGCTTCGTTAATGAATTCATAAATCCGGCAGGGTGAGGCTATCAAACTGCTCTATGCATGAAACAAGGCAATCTGAGAAAATGGAATTTTCACTCTGAAATTATGAATGGTCTTGGCCTCCCACAAGGCAGGAATGATAGAGAAATATACAAAGTTGTATAATAATATTTTTAGAGACCTTAAGAAAGGGATAGGATACATTTTTAAGTGATCACAAATCTCCACTGTCAATCAAGTTTCAGTGTTTAAAGAAACGCAAGGCTCTTTTCCTGGGAAACTTCTGCCTGTGTTTTTTGAGCTACTTTCAGTATGGAACCAGAGCAAATGTGCTTTAATTTAAAATATTAGCAAGTCTTAAATTAATAGTACAGTTTCCACTTGTTTATATGAGACAGTTTGTCCAAGTAATTTTAAGGACGTTACTAAGAAATAAAATTACTTTCAATGGTAAGATTAGAGGTTTTATAACAGCTAGGTTTTAAAAAACTCCCAAATCTAGTCCCTTGTCTCTGCTTTACAGTAAAGCTCTAAAATTTGAGAATGTGTGTACCAGTAAAAAGGGCAATAAACCTGGCTAGTGTATTTTTAATATCCATTTGAGAAAAAAGTAATATATCAGCAGTTTATCTAGTGAAAATGTGAGCACATTTTTGGTTTCCCCAATATGCTGTCAGCTGTATATATACAGAAACCTAAAACTGCCTAGAGTCTCTCTGGGAACATTTTTTGACACGTTTTTCTTTCAAAATGGCCTCTTCTGAAAAATAAGCCTTCCTGGGCAAAGTCTGTGCCATCTAAATTTTATTTCATTCTCACATTCTTCAACATCAATTATCAACACCTGTATCTAATCAGATGGGTTTCTAACCTTCTGTCACTCTGGGTCTGTAAACATTTTCAAACGTTATTTTGTTCAAAAGTGAAAAAATACGAGGAGCAAGTTAAACAAAAATTGAAGTCAACTCAGAAAAACATTAATTTGATCATGTCAAATACAAATTTTAGCATTATCATAAATACTTTTTTTCTCTTTCCATCAGCTTTAGAAAGGATGTTTCCTTTTAGGAATACAAATTATCACTCCATTTCTTTACAATCTAATTAAACATTTCAAAATGCAAATAAAACACTTTTTTTTTTCCCTCCCTCATAAGGATCATTTAACCGTGCCAACACAAAAGTGTAGATTATCTGACATAGGTGGATCTGCACTACAAGTATTTTGGCAGCATTATTCCAACTTTCCTAAGGAGAACACCTCAATGTGCAAAAGGCAGGACATCTTCATTTTTAAAACCTGAAACTAGTCCCTTAAGAGCAAAATAACTCTGAATGCCTGCAAACATTTTGGTCAAATCTTCCGTCCCCTCTCATTAAAGACAACGATGAAAACCACCCACTTGGAGTACACTGAGAAATCACAGAATCAAGAAGAAAGGGACCCACAAGCACCAGCAAGTCCAACTCCCAAAGAATTTGCCTCTCCCCTTAAAACATCTGCAAATGTTTCACATGCCGAAATGTTTCTCAGCAACATCACAAATGAAGGTTGTTCCTAAAGCAGACTCCAACAGGAAGAGGAGCTGTCACTGCACCAGCTAAGGAAAAAGGAAACTGTGTGGGAGCCTTAACCAAGGAATGTTGGAAAGCAAAAAAACGCACAGTAGAAGGTGGGAGTAACTTCCTTTTCACCTGTTCTTCTGCCTCATTCTGGCTGAACACACCAGCCTCACACTGCAGGAGAAAATGCCATTTTTCACTGCTGCACACATAAATACATTAAAGCTGGTTTTAAGGGCAGTACATGGCTGAGCTACTGCAACTACCCCAGCTCACAGCCATTCTAATTAAAACCCCTAAATTTTCAACCCCAAGAGCACTGGATTGTTAACAAAAACTTAATTTTGAAAGTAACAAGGCAAAAGAACCAAGGAAAATGCTAGTGAATCCTTTGTCCTCTCCTCTTAAGCAGAAATACCTGCAGGACAAAAGAAAGGACAATTTTTAGTAGTTGGAACAGCAGGTGTGGAGGTTGCCAAGCAGAAGGAGAGAAAGCATGCAGAGCAACAGAAAAGTGCCTTTCAACAATTAATCTTTTTCTTCTTTTTTTTTAAGTGCACAATGTTTGGAACTGAAAAACCAGGTAAAACAAAGCTGTGCTGCTGGAGGTGACATCACACGCCCCCCAAACTTTGTTTCACACCCTTTGTTTTACAAAATGTAAAAACTGCTCATTTTCTGCCCGGCTTGGGGTGTCTGCAGGTTTTCTGCGGTGCACAGAGCTGGGTGCCAGAGGAGCTGCATCCAAAGGCTTGTACAGAATTCCACAAAAATTCTGATCCTTGGCCTACCATGGATGGAGCATCAAGCACCCCTCTCCTCACTGAGCCCAGGGGAGCTGGGCAGAATGGAATGCAGCAAGAGCAGCAGCTGCAGATGGAAGCCACAGCTGTCTAATATTGATTTGTGTATGCTCAGTGGGTTTATATCCCTCTCACAGGGCATAATCCAGGGTGTTCCAGCTACTCCAGTCAGTGCCACATTTTGGCCCCAGACAGCCCCATCCCTAAAAGTGGCTTCCATCCAAAACACTTCCCATTTATAGGTGTGTAGCTACAGCAATACAGAGAGAACAGTTTGCCAGAAGTTTCTGAAATGGTTCCTCCAAAAGTGAAAAGTGACACTGATTTCCCATTTTCCTTAGAGACCAATATACAAAATACCACCAACAGAACCTCTCAAGTCCAAATATTTGCTAAGTAAGGAAGGCCAGCATTGATCTCATATGTAACCTAGCAAAGCTATTTACCAGCAAGCAATACTGCAGTCATGCAGTTCCTTCTCACAGAAATTTTGGAGTCCAAACAAATCAAAAAAAAGAAAAGAAAAAATAAAAAAAGAAAAAAAGAGAAGTGGAGGGGTGGCACTATTTCTAGTTTATAAAAAAGAAGCTGATGCTCAGAGCAGTTACAGTCATGAAGGAGGAATACAACAGATTTAAGGACTGTACATTGAGTTTCTAGACCTAATGCTTTAAACAGGAAACACTGATTTAAAAAGCCATGTGCAAAATTATCAGTGTAGGAAAAAAGAACATTAACTATGAGAATACAAACTCACTTGATGTTTAGAAGATTTTCATAAGGTTTATGTACAGAAGAGAGCATGGCTTGGGGATTCTGCTCCACACAATTTAGTAATGGTCAACTTTCAAGTCACTGTAAGGTGTAGTGATGGTTTCTGGACTAGTAAAGCTAAAAAGTGGCTGTCAGAGGTTGATTACAACTTTCTGATGGGAAGCAGATGCCAGCCACTGCATCTTTGAGATGCACTTACAAAGGCTCCAACCCAAAGAACTGAAAATTTAATTATACCTCTGTATAATTAAATACACATCTCAACTTAACGAGAGATTGTGGTGAAAGGATACAGGGATACCAACATTCCTTGAGAGCATCCTTGCAGGAAACAAGCTTAGATACCTTTGAGGGATCACACTTAATCTCCTCAGATACTGAGGAACAACTCAAAATTGGGTAAAGAAGTAAAATAAGAATACAGAGTTTTAAATCCTAAGAATTATTTAAAAATTAGATGTTTTGTTTCTGGGAATTTTGGCTGAAAAACTTCATTTTCTCTCTGCAATAATACTACATCATATGCATTAACTCATCAAAGTCGATATAAAAAAGCCCTTATTTATACAGGGAACAGTTTCTCACAGTCTCCTAATGACCCATTCTTTGGGGTATTTTAGCAACATGAAATCAGTTACATTTGGTGAGCAGCAATTTTATTACCATATAATACAGATGGTTTTAGCTATTTCCCTTAAATGGGGAGCACAGAAAACCGATCATAAAACATACTAAAAAAAAAGAAACAAAACAAAAAGCTGGAACTACAGCATCTAAGGCAGGGAGGGCACAATATGCTTGCAAATTTTATGAGCAGAGTGTTATTTTAATCCTGGTATCTCAAGGCATTTTCAAGGTCTGTTCCCAAAACATTACTTCTATTATAACAATACTTCTTTTAGCCTCTTATCTAATAAAAATATAGTTCTTTTGGCAGCTGCCACTGATGCTCATTCTGCAGTGATTTTCTTTTCACTAAACATAAGGCCTTTGATGCCCACTTTGTAATATACTTATCAGTATGGATGAAGACACATAGCCCAGACCATCAATTTTGTGTCTTGGCACAGTAAACTACATCCAAAATATATTGAAATGTGAAATCCTTAGAACTTCAGTGTAACTGAACTGAATCGAATGGATTCTGTGAAGAGCAGAGAGGCTTTTTATATTTAAAATTAACTCACTTAAGTTACAGGTTACAAACCAGAATTCCCCACATAAAGAGGCCTGATATGGGGAAAGACGCATTGAAATCTGCCTTCCTTATTTGACCTGGAATGACAATTCACAGAGACATCTCTGGACAACTCTGCAGGAAAGACAGCTATTATTTTAAGAGGTAAATGATAGAAATATCTCATTTCTATCTCATATAAATGATAGAAACTGAATGACAGCATAATGGGAAACAGAGTTGTCCAAGTAAGGGAGTGGTAGCCAGATAACCTCATTCTATTCCTTCCCATCTTCTATTTCTTTCAGTGGCTTAAATCATTATTTAGTCCCTCCAGCAAAAACGGTGTGAATAGAAATGAGCAGATCTGAAAAACCTTTCCCATTCTTGAATTTTATTCTGAATAATGATTTTATTAAAAATCAAAGTCAGCAGGCCATTCCTCAGCTTCCTTGGGAATCAACTCGTCCACACTGTTAAACATATTGCTCTGGTTTGTGGCTTTTCAGCACAGGTCAAATGCCATTCTCTATTCTCCTTGTCCTATTTTTTCTCTCTTCAGACAAATCCTTATATTGGGTGAACCCCTTATCCTTGAATCCTCATCTTTTAATATCCAGGCTTCAGCATCAGTTAAAAGGGCAGGCACAGGCTGCAGCGTGGTTTGGTGAAATTTCTTAGCATGTAATCACCATCTGGGATTACTTTCCTTTTCAGGAACCCTAACAGTGGCAAAGGAGGATTCTCCAAGGGCTCTTGAGTCAGTGCATCAGCTGTTGGAGCTACTACAGATCCAAAACGTAACCTCAAGTCAAACAAACTTTTGAATACATTGTCAGTAAGTTCTACTTTCATACTATAATCTGGACTCGTAGCAGCAAAATTACAGCAAAATGTAACAAATAAACACAGCCCTCCTAAGAAGGCTTAACCAACCCAAAGTCTTTCAGGCAAAGACATAATTCGTTTTTATTTAGCATCTTATCCTTTCTGCACTAATACAATGCAGAAATTGGATAGTCCTGGCCACAATAGTGAAAGCTTAGGAAAAAGCATCGTAAGCTGACCAGTCATCTGCACAAAAAATGGCTTACACAGTTCTCAAAGGTCAGAATAATACTTTATTCCATGTGCATGAGACTCAAATCCCTGGAACTGCAACAGGGCCTTTTGGTTTGCAGAATTACTCCTTACAGCTGCTAGAACTTCAGTTTATCATCCTAGTTGTCTGCTGACTGGTGGAACTATCAGATAGCTGTGCTCTAGTTCAGTAGGTTAGAACATCATATCATTCCAGTCTTCCTCCTGCAGAGCTGACTTCTAGATATGTGGGCACGAG
>VZRF01003315.1:781089-808384 GCA_013396875.1 Vireo altiloquus | reverse complement strand
TCTCCTTCCCTTTCTCCTTCCCTTCCCCACACCCCGGGATGCCCTCACACCTCCCCGAGCCCCGAACACTCTCACGAACAGCGAGAGCGGAAGGCACAGAGCTCGTGTCCTGCCACGGCCAGGAAATCAGTGGGATTTGCACCGAAATCACAGGCTATTCCCAGCTGCAAGGGATCCAGAAGGATCACCCAGTCCAGCTCTAAAGTGAATGACCCACACGGGGATTGGAGCCCTGACCTCGGTGTTGTCAGCACCGTGCTCTGACCAACCGAGCTGGGCTCTCACTCCCGAGGGTGTCTTCAGGATGCTCAGTGTCTCAGCGGCAGCCTTTTATGCAGAAACACTGAAGATTTATTAAGCTGACTCTCTTTTTATTCTTTTCCCTGTGAATAGTTTTATACTGGGAAAGGAAGAGCAATGTAAGCTGCACATGCCAAGGTTTCAAGGTTCTGAGCTACCTACAAACCCCAGGTAGCAACAGAGATTGTGGGGCTTCAGAGTCAATGCCGGCACCTCAACATTCAGAATTCAGCCTGCCTTTCACCCTGAGAGCAGTGCTTTTTATGTGTTTGGGCCAGATTTCCCCATTTTAGTTTTCATGTTATTTATACTACGATAATTTTAGCCTAAGAAATATTTTCTGTTCAACATAAATTAGATAAAACCACTCAGGACAGAGTCTCCTTGCTCTTTAGCTGCTTTTGGTTTGGCATTGTTTTAAATGTTCCCTCTGGATATTGTTATTTCCACACATTTCTGAAGCACAAAAGGAATGCAGGAGACAGTCTGTGTTTATATGTGCCTGAAACACTTGGAATTTCAGCACAGGAGCTGGATGCCACAATGACAGGTGCAATATAAGAACCACCTGTGTCGATTACTTTCAGACTTACTCATTGCAAATGCTGAATTCCACGTATTTTGCATTCAGAAGGAACTCTTGGGCTGCAATCCAGTATTCAGTTGCAAAGTTGATAATTATGGCATAGTTAGGGAAAGGAATTAATCAACACAAGCACAAGGTCACCACTGCAGATCTGTCTGTCTTCAGTGCCAACAGGGCAAGATAAGCGGCCTTAGCAAGAAAACCAAACAATGCACCTGCTACCAGGAGCTGAAGGCAGGGCTGGCATGTGAGAGCAGAGACAAAACCAAGGATTTTCTGGAGTATTTTGTACTGAATATTTCTTCCACAAAGAATCCGACATCTCTATTTTAGGATCACTCTTCTGCAAAGTGAAACTGGCGGGAAAAGTCACCCCTAAACAAAAATGGGTATTAAAAAAAATTTAATTTGCTCATTTGCGTTCAATTCCTTGCAGTACTTTGGTTTGGAAGCTCTAAAAGGCACATTAAACCATACCTCATAGCCTGCAAATCAAGTGCTAATTAAAACTGCATTAACCCTAATGGATTGGAAAGAAGAAATCTAATTGCAAAAACTTCTGTTTACCTAAGACATGCTGGAAAAACAAACCATCCCATATTTCTCTTCAGTCTGAGTCTTTTCTTTCTCTCAGCATGCACACAGAGAGCTGCCTCCCCTTGCTCTGTAATTTATTAAATCTGCCTTTTGGTGAGGGGGGTGGTTTCCAGTATGCCAAACCTCTCTCACAGTGCTTCGTAACCAACCTTGCACTACCACAACGTCAAAATATATCCAACAACTCTTAAAATACTGCCTGGAATGAGCCTGTGCTAATCAGTCACAGGTGCTCAGTGCTACCTACCCAATTACTTTATTATCTTCCTCCAATCTGTTAGCATTTCCTGTCCTGGGTGTAGCTGTCGCTCTCACTTACTGGGACCAGGTCTGCAATTCCACAAATTCCCTCTAGTTTAGGACAAGCCTTGTCTTGTCTCCCTTGATTTCCCACATGGATGAGGCAGAGGCATCGCTGTGGAATCTACTTAATGACGAGAGCCCTAGGAGCAATGGTGATAAATGACCTGCTGTTTAGGGTAGGCAGAACCAACCACGGGGAGGGTTTTGTGCTCTGTGTTTGTTTTCCTTTTAGGTCCTCACATCCCATGCGATGGGAACATATCTAAAACTGAATTTCCAGCAGAATGTGAGCTTGAAATGTGATGGGAAGGGGTAGCTAAGCTGTAAGTAGCCCCCCGAGGCTTGTTGTCCTAATGAATACCAGCCCACAAATTAATGAAGGAGGTTTTAGGAAAACGCTGATTTTTTTAGCCTTTCAAGCACCAGCAAATCTTCCAGAAGTCCAGACAGCTGTTTACAGCTTGTTAACATGTTGATTGTTTACAAATTAGGTTGCCTTTGAAAACCCTGCACCTATGAGCCTGCTAATGTCACTCATGGATGAAGTGAGGGTCCTTTTCAGCCAAAGAAGAAAGGCAGACTTTGGTGGTCTGGTCTGTAGGGAGCCTCCTTGGTTTTACCTCAGGAACATGCAGTATTTTTGTAACCTCCCCATTTCAGTTGGTTTTGCCCTGGATTTGCTTCAGCATTCATATATTCATTTGTTTGTAATTGTTCCTAACTGAAACAAGCACAAGCGTCGCCTTTGCTTTTTTGGATATGCAAAATAGTTTTTGGCTTTTCTCTGGAAACAAAGGCTGGAGTCTAGGGGGGAAAAAAAGGAATATGATATAAAAGAGGAGCTTCTGTATGAGAAGATTTGTTTTCTCCCTGACAGCTGTACAGACCCACAGGCAGCACAAATTGGCCAGGTTGTGAAGTCAAGGCCAGTGCCTTCAGCATTCAGCAGCTTCCTGTGTCTTAATCTTTCTGTTTGGGGAACGAGCTGCAATTTGTTTTCATTGACCCATAGCTTCAATTGCAGAGTGTAGGATTACCTTAATGGACCAAAACTTGAGGCACATCAACTCTATTTTTAGTCCTTATCCTTTCTCATGGCATTCATTCCCGGGGTGTCAGCAGAGCCCACTGTGGTTGCTCTCTGCAGGAGAGAGGGGATGCTCCAGAACTGTCTGCACACCCAAGGGAGCGCCCACCACCATTCTCCTGTGCCTCTGGCTCCTGAGCACCCTTCCCCCACCCCCAGCCCATCCCAGGAGCCTGTTCCAATAGCAATTAGGAACCCTGACTCCGGGGCACCATAAATCAAACCCCGAGCCCCCAGCAAGACCAATTTCCTGGCTGCAAGTGAATGTGCACCATAATTTTCTGTGTGCCATCCAGACCTGCCATTTAGCAAAGGCTGTAGGATTTTCTTTCTCATCAGGGAGTGGTGTGAGGCATCCTTGTACACCATAGCACTGTGTGTTTGTTCTGAACACTGACCACAGACACCCAGGTGAGTTATCCAGCTCATACAGGACTCTCAAAGTGGTGAAAGATGCTCTTTTTGGTTAAAGTTACAGACTTGAGGAACAGTGGTTCTGCTGCAGATCTTCCCCATATTACTTCATCTCTTTGTGTCTCAGACACTAGACTAGAAATATTTTTTTTTTTCAATTAGATTTAAGATCTTCATGGCATAGATTATATACTCAGCATCTGCTAAATGGGCCATAATCTCTGGAGACTTTCAATGCTCCCATATCCCACCAATAACACCATATTTTCAAAAACTGACATGTTGCACACAATCAGGAAAATATATGGAATGTGTTTCTCACTTTTGAAACTCAGCAGCTGTAACATCATGGGGTACACTGAAAAAAACCTTGATTTTATTCCTTAGGGTACAACTTCTAGCCAGAGCTCTCCATTATAGTCAGACAGCAGCTGGATAGACCTGATGCAGCTTCTTGACGTCTTGGCACTGCTTCGAAGGCAGATTTGGAAAAGGTCCTTGGATACCTACAGGTATCAATAGGTTCTTTAGGAAATACACTGCACCCTGATGGGAGAACTTGAAATCTTCTGAGTCCCTTCCAAAAACCCACAAAACAAGTCAACAAGCACAGACTCAGGGGAAGCTGCTATACAACTCTGAAACTGAGCCTGCAGGTTTTTGAAGGCATCCATGAGTCACTAGACTTGTACTGACTGTTTCATCCTCAATAAAAAACAGGAAAGTAATTAACAAGTAAATCAAAGCCTTCACCCAAACATTTTAAATAACTTTAAAACTGGAGTCCCTTGTAGCTGTGTCTGTCAGATGTATTAGCTTTTTCAAAGAAACACACCAAAATTAACTGATTCCCTGTTCCCTTGCTCATCTGTCACTCAGCTCATTATGACATTGCTGCAGCAGAGAGTAAGAATTTGCACTGCTTTATTCCAAAAATCCAGGATCCAAAGGAAATTATAAAGAGTCATCCTGGGACTTCGTCAAATCTTCTCACCTGAAAAGAATTTTCCATCTTGCATGGGAAATTCCTCTGGCAGAAGAGATGCCTTTTCTGCCATTTTGGAGTGGAATCCAAAGGATAAAACATTTTATCAAGGCAATTAGCATATCAACATGCAAATCCCTATTGAAAAATGCACTGTTGACAAAACAGCTAGAAGGCAGCTCATGATGATACAGAAAATGGAAGGAGAAAACAAAACCCAGCAACTTGTATGCAGCTGTTTTGGAGAGAGACCACAGAGGCCACCATTCACAGGGTTTTGGACACTCCACAGTCAGAGCTGCAAAACAAGAATAAAGTGTGATAGGAACCAGATTATCTTGGAAAAGAACCATGATAATAGCTCTCCATTTCTGTCTAATAATCAAGGAAACAATAATTGAGATTTCCTTGTTTGTTGCCTCTTCTAAACCAGAAGTGTTCACACACAATTTCCAGCTTTTCTTTTGCCTCGCAGGCCAGTGGGAGAACTGATGTCACATACACAGATATCTCTGAGATTAGCAGCTGTAAGACAAACCCTAGGTTCTGTCAGCAAGAAAGAAAAACTTATTTGAGATCCAGAGTCTGTTATTTACAAAGGGAGAACTGGTTGTTCTTTTGCTTGTCAGACAACAGAAGAAAGTGTTCTGTGTTTAGTTGCTACCCTTAGGTCCTGTACAATCAGTACTGGGGATGAAACGACTTCCCAGCCCCAGCAGGAGCAGGTGGCTCAGGAATGCCAAATATTTTGAGACCTTCTATAACTACTGCAGAGGAAGGAGTCCTCCTCTCCCTCAGTTGTCCTTGATACTCTGCCTATTCTCCACCTGCTCTGCTCTAATAAACTTTATTTTTATTCGTTGGTATTAAAGTTCCCACTTGAAAAGTGTTTTCCGTTTTTCCCCTCACTTTCAGTAGTGTAGGAAATTTCAGCTGAAATATACAAAACTCAGCACAAGTTAAGATCAAAATTTCCCAAAGTGGATAGTGATTTCAGATGCCTCTGACTGCTCCACAAACAGTTTTACCACATCCAGTGATGAGTCAGAATGAAATATTCACTGAGATTGCAAGCAGGCCTCCCAGCACTCAAACTATTTGAACACGCCTTCAGGGAAAGAAAGAGTTAATGGTGTTACCTTACATTTAGTATTCATCTTTTTTTCAGCTTTGTCAGGTAGCAGACAGCAAGCCCAGGCTTGACTTGGAGCATCAGCTCTGTACTAGCATAGTCTTGTGGGTAGCCTAATGGAATATTAATTGAATTGACATCTCTGCTGAGATCAGTTACAAGTGGAGGATCCAAGTTATTTAACAGTTGGTGTAACTGTATTTGAATTTTGATCATAAAGACACATGCTGGGTTAGCAGGGCCAGGGGCAGGGGCAGAATCCTGTAGAGCAGAAATGACCTGGGACCTGTATTTTTAAGGCAGGATTTATATAGGGAAGAAAACAGATTATTCCTATATATTGTTCCAGAATGGATATTCCAGGGATAAGCACATTACATAGCCAACACTTAATCTTAAACTGACACCTATTTAACTCATTAAAAGCTGTGGAAGTGTGAACAGCAAAGAAACATCTCTGAGTATCTTCTAAGAGCCAACATAATTGCATCCCCCCTACATTAACAGATCTAGACACTGAGTGAATCTAGGCAGAACAAAGGTCTTTGGAAGGGGAAAAAGATGAGGATGACAGTCTAAGTTACCTTAGAGCACAAAGCTCCAGAGCCCAAATCACTGAGAATTCACAGGAAAAGGGTTCTTGTTTCTCTCCAAAGTTGCTTCCAATATTTCCAGATTTTGCCACATGCGTAAAACCAGAATCCAACATTCTTGCCTTTCCATGCTCTTAGTAAAACATAAAACTCACAATCCTTTTCTCATGGAAACTCACATTTCTCATGGAAATTTCAGCTCAAAGAGTGAAAAAAAAAAAACCCAAGCCTATACTTTACCTTAGATAACATTTTTAACTAAGTCTGCCCTGTGTTTCTCTAGGCCCTCTGCTCTTTTCCCCTACATCTTGATCTCTGGAAGAGAGTTCCACTGTCAGCAGAGGTTCCACCTTCCTGGAACCCCATCCTTACTCACAGAGAGAAAAACAACTTCTTCACCTGAGAATCTGTTTGCATACTTAGCTGTGTAAGTAAAAAGGTATCAGGTGAAAAATAAAATAGAAAATCAGACTGCAGACTTAGAAAGACAGGTAATTTAATCTAAACTTGTTCATCCTAATAGGAAACTTTGCTGTATATGGCAGATGGGTTTTTGCTTTTTGGTTGTTTGGTTGGTTTTTTTTAAAGAAATCCCTTAAAAAACATGAGAAAAACTGAATTAAAACCCACTTGCTCCGAAGTGGGTACAGTCAAAAAACGTGGCAGAGTGAAACAGAACAAGAACACTAAAAAATTAATTCCTTGTGCTGCTGCTTCCCTGCCAAAACCCTGTGCGTTTAAAATCCAATCCACTGCAATTACACCAGTCCCCAGCCACACACCATGCATCTGTAGGAGCCCAGTGAGCAAGAATTGGATTTCCCTCAGTTAAGGTGCCAAGGGAACAGCCAGCAGGTTGGAATTGTATCCAGACATTTGCTCATATATACAGCAGTGAAACTAAAAATACTTTCTGACCTCCACAGAGATCCAGCTCCCAAAGCTTTTTGATACTTTATCCTGATGCCATTATAACACTAATACTTTCAAAGAGATAATATTTGCTACGCAAATTCACAAAATTCACCTGTGGGAACATCATTTTACTGAGGTAAAAAGCTCCACACAAGCACGTTGCTGTGCCTTGGTGAGACAAGTGTCTCAGGCTGAGATGAACCCCTACAGTGGAAGCCTGTGGAAATGTGAATGGTTTAGAAATTGTATCTTGAGACCACAGGCAAGAAAACCTCTTGGAAACCTCAGATTTAGACACTGGAAGAAACTTAGAGCTGCCTGGTTCTCACCAAAATGAGATCAGAACCTCCAAATGCTCTGGTATCAAACCAAGGCACTCCAGTGCTGGCCCCAGGAGCCTGAGCAGCTCAGCCCCCACAAGCAGAGGGCAGCTGGCAGCAGAAGGTAAATCACTGTCAAACGGCTCCAGCGGATGTTGCAGCCCTCGTGTCTGCAAAAAAGTGAATAATTGTGGGGGAAAACCTGGTTGTGTCCTACCTAACTGAGCTGCCACCGGCGCTCGGGACACAGAGGCACAAGTGGAAAACATAGCAGTCACTTATTCACAATCACTGCAGAAAACTTGACAATATCTGGGGTCAGGTGAGCCTAAGGTGCAGAGAGGGCTGCAGCAGTTATTTATTTTATGAACTGAAGTGCTTCTGCCCAGGGGAGAATGGAACAGAAGCAGGAGGCCTGGTGAGGTAAGAACGCAAAAAGCTATTTCCAGTCATAACTCTAAGATTGAAATACAATGATATATTTCAATCACTTGGATGTAGTTGTGGAAGAGATAAACAATTCCCCTTATGTGCAAAATCACCCATTTCAAAGCCGTTGCTTGTTTAAGTCTGAATACCCAAACACTGTGGTCTGTGGTTGTGCCTGGCACACAAAGGGAATGCACTTTCACATTTGTGTGTGTGCCGTGCTGTGCCTTTCACATTTCTGTGATTTGCTGCTTCCAGATGATCCAGTGAAATCAGATCTGCATGGCCCAAACACGGGAGAAAAGTCAGACCCATAGGCACACAGAGGCTCATTACCTTCCCTCGTGTCACACTGGAGCATGTCTGTGCTTTTTGCAATATCCTTCCTCACAAAAAAACCCCACCTGTGCTTCTTGCACAGCTTCAGACACATCACTTCTGGTCAGAGAGCTCGGATCCTTGCTGGCTGAAAGGCTCTGCCAACCTTGCCAGGGAAGTGATGGTCTTCAAGTTGAGAATTGCAATTATCCAAACTGCTGCCTGCTCCAGAAATCTGCACACTCTTACTTGTAAGAGAAATGTGGCAGGAATAGCTAAGGTTCTGTAATTGAGAGGAAAAGGGAAATATTTCTGGTGTCACATTGTAAACACAAACTGCCTTGCAACTGCTGCCAGCACACGTCTGTAAGAAACAAGGATATTTTTACCGTGTTAGGATTCAGTGGAAATATATCTCATACATAACATATTTGTGTAATATATGTAACTTTCATTATTGTTGCCCCTCATTGTAAAGCCCTAAGATCATCTTGCAAACATCTTCACTATTATTTTGAGGTCATTTTATTCTTCTACAGATGAAAGCATGAGAAAATTTGGGCAAACATCTTATTTTGCTCCCACTACAGATATAGTATCTTCAACGAGTTGTCATGCCATGTTCCCAAAACTTTTGATAAGCTCTCGCTGCTCAGAGTGAAGTTTGTTTTACAGCTAACTCTCCACTCTGATAGCCAAGCCCACATAGCCTGGCACAGCTCCACTGACTTCTGTGGACTGACAACAATTTGCATGTGGCAAAAACATAGATTAAAGCTCTTTTTAAAGGGTTCAGGCTTGATTGCACCAGGGACTTAAGCACCTAGCCGCCTTTTAAAACACAATCGCTAAAAACACTCTCAATATATTCCTATTAGCAAAGCTAACTTCAGATAAGAAAGTAAATCACAGTTATTCCCATACTGGTAATCTTATATATCACCTCTTATCCGACTGACAGCTATTGTCTGGAAATTATGAACAACACAGCTGCAGGGAGGGCATCTTAGTCAGGGATCATCTTGGATTCTGGAAAAAGAAGGGAGTGGAGATGCCAAGGTAGGCTGTGGCTTAACTTCTCAAAGAAGGCTCTCACCAGAGTAGAGTTGAAGGAAAGCTCAACAAGTGAAGGTACACACTTTAATGTGGACGACACTTATTCTTTTATATGACCCAGATAAAAATCACACTCAATTCGCACTGTATCTGCTTTCCTAATGCTCATAAACAGAGCTCTTAGAGTGCTTTGAATTAGATCTGCGATTTGTGAGCGACATGTATAATAATTAGACTGTGAAGATGTACAGTTAATCCATTTAAAGGTGTAAAGAAGTCCATTTAATGAACATTATAGTCACATTAGACTTGGAAACATCTAACTCTTTTGTTGAATAAAAAGAAGTTCAATGAGATTAACTTCTCTTAGTTGGTTTTAAAGAATACTCAAACATGTCCTACTCTGATAGTGTACTATTCCTTGGTGCATGGTTTCTGCATACCAATGTCTTCAGTGTAGAAGGGTAAGAATAAGACTGGGAGACATTCTATTTCAGTTAAATAATTACAAATTAAAGAGGATCACTTCTACTTTCTATACTTACTGTAGTATGATAAGAAGCTGAACTCCTTGAACTTGTAATTATATAACAGAAATGTTAATCTCCTGGTTCGGTATTCAGTTCTACTGCATTAAATGTATTCTTGCAATTATCAAGTTTACTACATGGCACATAGACATTTCTATTGGGAAACCTATTATTTGATCATATCAGATTTTGACCATAAATACCATAATGGAATTCTGTTTTCAAATCTCTCACTGCCACAAAATCACTAATGAGGGTTAATACACCTATGTAGCTTGAGAACCTGAAAAAACATCTCTGTAATTTCTGATTTTCAATTTGTAATGCTAACTGAGTTTCTGATTATTTTCCACAGCTTTGTGCAATTTAAAAAAAAAAAAAAAAAAGATTTAAGCTAGAGAACATATAAGACCAAAATAGGCTAAGTAACTTGTAATAAAGAAATTTAATTTTAAATATATGTACTTTAAGCAGCTGTTCTCCTCTTAGGAGAAACTCATTTAGGCTTAAGAGTTACTGGCCGGAGCTATCTTCTTCTCACAGCATATTATAATGTGTGCCATTGGCTTTAATAGTTTGGAAGTACAATTTACATCCTCGTCCATTTAAATATATAAAACTACTTCAAGGGGTAGGGTAGCCAGTTAGAAAAGAAAACAGGAGCATTCACTGACTTCCACTTCCATTTTTTAATGAGGAAAATTGTGTCTTTCCAGCAAAACTCTGGCTCCCAGTGCTTTAAGGAAGCTGTACCCTGATAAAAACCGTAGATAAGCTTCATAGGAAGTCACTTCAGAGAGATTTTAGGCAGAGAAATTCCTGCCTCCAGTGGAGATTCCTGGCTTGCTGCATGCATCAAGCTACATTCTTTTGCAGTTTGCAGAGCAAAACTTGATAAGATCAAGAGACAACATAATCCTGGCTAATGAAGGGTGACTTTCATGTACTGTATGGGATGCAGTCGAACATGGGAAAGAAAATCCTTCCACGTGGGGAGGCTCGGGCAGGGCTAGCACTCTCTTGAGGGCTAACCCTGAACCTAAACTGATACCCAGGTTTCACCTGCTGAGCATGTTGAGCCTTCCAGTCATTGCCTGAAGAAGTATTTTACCTGTCCTAGGAGCTGCCAGTGGCACCTCACAGCTCCCATCATAATTTGCTACTCAAAGCTCCCACAGCACTCTTTGCAAACTGCTGTCACAAACACATCAAAACTCCCCCAACATTTTACTTCCCAAATGTGTGCCTTGGAGTTTTACTAGGCACACACTCAGGCAGAGGCTTCTACAGGAGGCTACTCCTACAAAAAAGGACAGGAAGAAAGAGAAACATGAAAGACGAGCAGCCCATTCAAGGCAAGATTTGTTGCAAAGGTTCTCAGGAGATTATGCTGCTTTTGACATTTCCTGGATCTTATGCAGTCCAGGGATTCTGCAGGCACCTGGGATTGAGGTAACTGGGCTCTCACTCAAAAGGTGACCCTTAAAGTGCCTCTGCAGTGCCCAGAAGCTTTGATTTAGCAAGCAGCAGGCACCCACCAGCCCAGGGACAGGCTGTGCCTGGCAGTCACAGGGTTCATTCCTGCTAACCTTGGCACCACCCCCGTGCACCCTTTGGACCTCAGATTCCTCAGCAACCATGCTCTCCTCAGGCATTCGATGCTCACTGGAGCAAACAACTGAGATAAGGCTGAAATCGACTTTGATTGCGCTGCATAGAAAATATACTTCCCTTTAAATTTCCTGCCTGCCTCAGTTCCTGGATACACACACAATACCCTGGCTAATGACTCAATCATGCAAGCCGAGCTACCCTGGCTGACCCACAGAGCCTCTTGTCCAGCCCCACCTGCCCTCTCACAGAGTGGGGTTTGCAGTGCTGGAGCTCCCTCCCTGTGTGCAAGGAGAATAGCCATCATCTAGCACCACCAGTTCTAAGCCACTGCGAGTTCGAAAGTATCTTATTTTTTGTCTTTCAATCCTAGCTAGGCAGGAGTTCATTACTCTTTTATTATTACTATGTTTTGGCTACTCTCTAAAATAACATTTCAGCTAAAACATCCTTGTCATGTGCGCCATGGTCCTGGAGGATAACTCTGTACCTGTCTCCTTACACACACCCCTGCATGTCACACACACGCTTTCCTCTGCCTTGTGACACAGAACCTTCCCCTTTTCTTCAATATTACTCCTTTACCCAATTTTTTCTCCTGGACTTCTGATCACCCATTCTCCCTTTCTCTCTCCCCACCTTTTTTTGAAGTGTGGTGTGTGTGAATATGTTACTTCAGCTGAGGTCTTACTTCCCCTGGGCAGACCTGAAGGATTATTTGGTATGTCCTACAGCCTCTCTTTTTGATTAGGCAATCAACCACAGGGGTTAGCATCTCCCCAAGGCACTTTTACTTCCCTCCAATGTGTATGCTGAGAAGCACCAGATCTTTTCTGAAAGATACTAAATAATTTTAGAAACTGGTTAAGATCAGCATCCAGTGCCCTCAGTTGCAGGTGTCAGACTGTTTTCTCAGAAAATGCACATTTATGATCTACTCCTATTTGTGGCATCTTCTAGCAGCCTCCTTTGCTCTGAATACACCTGAAAAAGTCATTGACTTTTATTCTAGGAAAGGTTTTCTCAGATCCCAGCTGGTCTGAGTCACAACATTGAGCCAGCTTGGGAATCTTGTCCTTTTCCTGCTGGGTTTTCTTGTTTTGCAAGTAGCACTCTTCATTCTTTGGGGCCAAGTGAATTCACACGTCTGAGTAGACCATGGGACAGGACAGGAACATGCTGGGCTAGCTGAGACACTGCTGTGGCCATGAGGAAGAATAAAAAGTAAGGTGGAAGTGGATGATTCAGCATTGCTGTGAAAGGGGAGAAGTTCACAGCAACTTTCCAAGGTGAAGCCAGAGGCTGCTGAGGGAGAGAAGGCAGGGAGCAGACCCTGCCCTCCATCAGGACAAATCCTCCCCTGCTCAGTCAACAGGGACACATCTTCAGAGACAGAAAATGTCACCACTCGAGTTTAGCAGAGTCACATCTGGCTACGGCGCTGTGAAATTGTGTTTCCTCAGCGACAGCAGAGCCCCACACACTGAACAAAGAGCAGCAAGCAGGCAGCAGATATTTGTTTGTAAAGTACAGTTAGCAAATACTTGCAGGAAGTATTCCAGTCTCATTATCTTGTAATAAAATTCATATTTCCTCACACACACAGTCTTACTGTAACATAAATATATCTAAATTAGGTTAAAAAAACTGTTGAGATAATTAAATAGTGCACATAAATGTGAGCTGGCACATTGGGAAATATACTGCACTGCTGTTTAAATATAGCAGATAAAGCCATGGGAATGAGGTAAGAGAATATACTGCTGTAAGATTACAGATATAAATGCAAGTCCTCTGCTGTGGCTCCACTAGAATATGGGGAGAAAGTTATTAGAAACAAAATGAATTCAGTAGCGCCTTGAACTCACTATCATAGTCTGGGGCAAGTTAATCACTTCATCCTCATCCACTAACACATTTATCCACCTACTAATTCTCCACCTAATTAGAGAGAAATTCAGAGCTCTACTGGTCAGGGAGGCAGGGATTAGGGTTAAGAAAACACTTGTATTTGAAACCCCCTACCTCTGCTGGTTAGTGTGAAAGATCCTATAAGAAACTCCCACCCTAGCTAATCCATGACCCTCAGCAGGGAGGAGTGTTAACAATTTGGTTTAAAACTCACACTCTCAGACAAATGCATCAAAAACGGCTTTTCTTCTTTGATTTATAGGTATTACTTGTTTTTCCAAGCTCCATTAAGGACTCTTCATCATGTACTGCAAGGGGCATTAAGCACTGAAAGTTGTTCCCAGCTCTGTATTATTCAAAGGCAATTTACACTAATTATTGGAGTCCATGGTGTTACCCATACTCATAGAACGATCCATCTCAGCAGGCTAAAGTACTTTTGAAATGTTAATTTATTACTGAGGTATAAAAACGTCCTTACATTAAAGCTCAATTCTTTCCTAAATGCCAAGAGTTTTTCTATTACTGATATATTACATACTTACTGTTTATCTTAGATACAAGAATAAAGATATAATTTAATTTACTATATAATAGGGCCTATAAAAGCCACTATTAACACAAATTGCGCTGCATTTTAACTCAGTTACGACACAGATATTCTTGTTTTTCTTGTTTAGTGATTTTCCTTACGCACATGCAAACAGAGCTGCTTCATGGAGGAGAGATTTTCAGGCAAACAGCTGCACAGCAAAGTGAAAAAAAGTGTTTAACTGGAGAAGTGTTTCTCCAATTCCAAAATAATCTCTTTTACATTAAAGTACAGATATTGCTCTGATATCACTGCTCCGAGGAAAATGCATTCACAAATTGGCATGTGAGAGCACCCGTGTACCAAATGCCAACAAAAACCCACTAAAAGTGCCCGGTGTTCAGTTAAATTCTGGCACAGAAGCTGCTGATTTTAGCAGGAATTACTTTGCCAGTGCTGAGCCACCGCTCACAGGTTTTGTTTTTCTTGGTCGCAATGTGTGAAAATAGAGCCACGCCAACAAAAATTTATTTGACCTTGTGTTGACAAAAGCCCTTGAACAATCAAGGGGATTATTTCTTAACTAGCTCAATCAACAACTTTTACTTCACTAGAAAAGCCACCGGATTGCAGTCAGTGTTTGGAAGAATCCCTGCCTTGGAAGTGTCAGCGCCTTGGGATGCACAAAGAGTTTGTTGCAAATAAAAAAAAAGCCCCCTTTGCCTTCCTAAATCCTCTCTAGGGTCCCAAAGACAGTCCTCACCCATTAAATGTATACTGTTGTGAATTAGGACCATCTGCTTTATATCTGAAAAATCTAAACAATATCATATAAACAAAGCTTGTCATGATAGGCTAAAATCATTTTTATCCAAAATTTTTTGGCAACTTAAAATTTGCTTGTGTAGCTGAAATACAAAACAAAGTTTTGGAATAGCAATAATCTTATTCCCAATCACGGTCAAGATTTCATACAAACTTGCCCCAAAATTCATTTGCTTCTCCAGGTCTCTGTATAACCATAGAAAATCCTCCTTTTTTGTGCATAGCAGTTCCTGAAATGAAAGGAATTATGAAATAAAGTTTTATGCCAGCCTAAATCTTGATTGCCACTAATGATGCTTTAAATGGCTACCTAGGAACAGAGACCAGACAGGAATAAAGGAATAAAGAAGGGATTTATTTGAAAGGCCTTCAGAGGTCACACTCTGGGCTCCAGAGGCTCCTGCCTCAGTGCATCCCTAAATGGACAATGACAGCTCCCGAGTTCTTCACACTTTGATATCAGCATCAATTGCCCAAGCAGAAGCCAGGCAAGGATGGAATTTGCCCAAGCTTGCCCCCCTCTCCCCAGGATGAAGGTTTGCAGTTGTTGGGCCCAGGAGGGTCTGGGTGTCCTTGGAGAGCGAGCTGGAGAGGCTTTGTTATGTCAGTGTGAGCATGAGAGAACAGCACTGAACGAGCTCCAGGGAGCTGCAGAGTTACACTGGGCACTGCAGGGCTGGAAAAATATAAAATTAAAACCTAAGGCACCCCTAGCACGATCTGTTTACCCAAATAAATCTAAATTCCAGAGCAATGACTTGGCTCCGTGAGCTGCTTCATGCACTGTAGGTGCTCAGAGTGAGATGATTCCCAAAGCAGGAGCAATTCCATGTGGGAAGCATTGTGCTCCTTTGCATGCCTGAATTCTGTGCACAGGGCTATGATTTGCATGCACAACAGTTTGCAAACATTAAGGAATTTTTTTTTTTTTTTTGCATAAAAGTCCTGGTAGATGCCAAAGCAATGACTTGTGTACAAAACCACAGTAATCCTACCTGCAAGTCAGATCTTTAGATAAACAAGCTTTACTTATTTAAAGCCACTCCTAAACTATGAAAATCTGCTTTAAATGAACACATGTTCTCACAAACCGTGTAACTGTTCATGAAAATTATTCCCATCAGAAAAGGCAACATCCCAGAAATTTATCCTATAAAATTTATGTCATGAATTAGAAGTGAGGCATATTATTATTCTGCAGCACAATCAGGAAAAAAATGGCATATCAGTCATATTTAATCTTCATAGTCACAGGGTATGGATTACCTCTGCTATGTCTTTTATTTTGGGAATAGGTGGGCACAGCTAATCCCAAGATACTGAGGCATGGATCCCCACAAATGTTTTGGAAAGAAGTCATCCTGATATAAACACCCATTTTAAAGAATGATCCCATTTTTCCATAACACATTGACTTTTAGGTATGCATATAAGACTGTAGGTTATTCAAATTTCTATTTAATTCCTAACAGAAGGTTTTCCAGCCCTTGAAAATTAGGACCATGGGTTGTCTCCATATAGAAGTTACTTCCAAATGTGAAAACTGTTTTGTTTCTACTCTCTAGTCCAAGCAATTTGTAGGAATCCTGTGTCCCACAGAAACCAAATCAATTCTCTTCAATAGAGGAAGAGTTTGGAAGATAAATATAGCTTAGGTGTCCTTTTAGGCAATGAAGAGAATTCCAGGTTGCTCCAGACTCACCTTTATCCAAATAAAAGAATAGCAAAAGAAGTTTTGTGAATTTTCAGTAGCCACTGGCTTTGGCTCATCAGCATAAAAGGGCAATTTAAAGAATTTGTGACAAGGTGGACAAATTTAGAACCTATGAAAAACATTTTGCAAATCTCTCTGCAGGAAGTAATTTCTACTTTTGAATTAGTGGAAATTCCCTCAGAAAATGGCAAAACAAGCACAGGAACAATTTCTAACCAAATCCTCAGCTTTGCTTCTAAAAGTCTGATTTTAAAGATAACGTGTCCTGTTGAGTGGGAATGCATCCAGGATGTGACACACATCTCGGGCTGGCTAAACACTCAGCAAATTGTGACATCTGGGACTTAGGGAATTTTAAGTAGCAAACTAGAAATCAATACCTTGTTTCCCTTATAATTATTGTCCACAGTTCAATCTCCACTTCCCCCCCCCCCACTTTTTTTGTAATATCAGCAATGGCTTAAACTCTTCTTAGAAACACCTTCAAGAAAGCAGGGTTCAAGCTAAACAAAATGGAAAATTCTCCTTAATTATCAAGAAAAACAAGGAGCTTCTCTCACACCTCAGGTTTATACACTCACAATCTTACTTGTATTCATTTAATTTTCAGCCACAGTAACACATTTTATTAGAAGAGCACATTTGCCTCAGACTACATCAACAGGTTTGCCAATAGCTTCAAGTCAGATATTGAGTATTTTTGTAAATCCATCAGGAGATTGCCATGCTGCCATTCAGACCACATAGCACCTATGCATTACATATGCAAGCATAGTGGTACCAGGCAGCTCTTTTTCTAATTAATACATGTCAGAGCAAATTGTTTGGAGGAGGGAAATAGACCAAAAATTAGAGAAAATTGCCCAATTGCCCACTGCAACATGAAAACTCACCTCATCTGCATAATATTAATGATATGAAATATGCAAACAGATGTTTCTCTCATTAAATGCTGTATGCAAATAACACTAGGAGGAGTGGTAATGTTGTTTCAGGGTTGAGAGATCATGGGGGGTAATTAAAGGTTAATCCAGTTTTCAGTTCACAGACTGTAAGACATAAGTGGTTGTAGGGAAAAATTGTCACTTAACCTTCATTATCCAGAGCATATGGATTTTTTCCTCTAGAATAGCAAAACCGTATATATATTTATCTGTACTCTAGTACCAAGTGTGGTGCATATCATTAGAGAAGAAATTATTTGTTGAAATGAATGTCATTAAGGAGGTGCCGGAATGCATTAATTAGTGAAAGCAGAATTCAATCCGAAGTTCTCAGACCACAATCTAAACGCTGCAATCTCACTAACTATATTTCAATCGCTGAGATGTTGTCAAATGCTAATAGAAAAGCATCTGAAGTACTTGTGGAACGAGTCCCCTAAAATAATTAGAAGCCTAATGTTTGATATCCCACATGGATTCCCAGTAAGCCCTGTGAGGTGGATGGTTCCACCAGCAGCAGGCTCACAACCCTCTTTCCTCTCAGAGCATCCTGCCGGGCAGATTAGAAAGCAGTAAACATTTTAGCACTTAGATCTGAGTTCAGCACACCAGATGAGACATTCCCACTCCGTGCTCATAGGAGAAAATAAAGTGATAAGTGCCTGCACCGCAGTGGAGCCTTGTTCTTCAGCAGCGAGGATTTGTGCCGAGGGAAAGGCAGGGCCAGTGTGAACCACAGCAGCCACAGGTGGGAAGGAGTAGAAAAGCAAAGAAATATATTGATTTGTGCAACCTTCTCCTTATAATATCTGGGTGAAAATCGATGATAGTGAGGCTCGGGATAGTGAGAAGGAGAAATCAAAGAGATGAGAGTTGGTTCTGTTCAGCCGTGGATCCAGGGACCACAGCATTCTCTGCTTCCAAAGCTACATGGTATGTTTGGATATTTTGGTGTTTTACTTAAAAATCTGCTTCCAGAAGCCTTGCAAATTATTTCCTTTGAGTATGGAACAAGAACAAGGGTTTATGTGTGTCTCTGCAGTGAGTCTTTCACCATCTGGCTGTCCTCACTGTCTCTGACATTCCTTCCCCAGTAACACCACTAGGCCTTCCATCTGTGCCTCACTGGTTCTTTGGGCTTGAAAATCAGTTTCACTCCCTTCTGACCTCCCAATTTCACTTTCGTGCACTACATGACATCAAAGAACCACAACCTCACCAACCCGGCCCAAACATTTACCTTGGTTGCCTGGGCTGAATAGCTCACATTTGGCCCCAAAACTTTCAAACAGCACCGAGTTTAGAATATAGCCTCAAACGAAGCTATAATGACTCTTCTAGCTCTAGAATTTCACTACAGAATTCAGTTTTAGAACCTCTCGTTGAGGGTACCAAAAAAACCAACTATTAAATTGTATTATATGAGATATAAATCAACAAACATATATCCGTGTCTGCATCCATGTGACATCCTGTGTCATAAACTCTGCTTTGTAAAAATTCCCCTTCTCAATGATTTTTCACAGCTATTTACAGCCTGCTCCCATGTGAAACAGGTCTGATATCCAAGAAAAAAAGGCCTCTGAAAATATCACTTTTTCTGAACTCGAACACTGCAGAGAGATTTTTCTCTGTTATTTTGCCATGAATGAATGCAGTTAAAAGCATTCACTGTCTTCCTTCCCTTGTGTGCAGAGGGCTGTACTTTCCCTGGGGTAGTAAACTTTGTAAGGGCATTACTTTTAGCTAGCTGCAAATTTAAGGGCAACACCAGGGTCATCTACAGCACCACAGAAAAGACTTTCAAACACCAAAAGCCCACAGCAGAAAGAAGGCACAGGGCTGGGGGGAAACCTACCTTCCTTAGGGTGGGTTTTTATATTATCTTCCACCCTGGCTCAGCGCGAGCCGTGGCTGCCTCCAGCTGCACGTCTGTGGCCACCACCGGCAGCTGCTGCCCCTTCTCAGCCGCCTGAATAAACAGCAGGGATTTGGGATTACCCTGTGGTGGGAGGACCCCCTGGCACAGCCGGTTCTGTCACCCCGGGGTACAGGGGGTGTCAGGCAGGATGCGGCACAGGCACAAAGGAGCAGAGCCAGCAGGTGCAGGAGCTCTGCAGGGTCTGGAACAGGCTGATAGCATTGAGTCAGTCCTGCTCTGAGCCCCCTCCGGCACAAAGGTGCTCCCAGGCCTTCCCCACCACCCTGATCCAGCATCAGAACCTGGAGGAGCAATTCCAACTGGAAATCTCCCAGTCTCTTATCTCCAGCCCCCATCAGCAGAAAGGGCTGTCAGAGTCTCATCTCTGCCTTATCACACCCAAGAGCTGCCCCAGCTCCCTGGCTCTGTGAGCCCCTGGAGATTTAAAGTTGCACCCACGAAGTCTGAGTGAGTTCTGGTAAATGCCACCTGATCCTTATTAAAGCAGATTACAAGTATCCCCTTGAAATGTCACTGTGCATTTACAGAGACAGCTGTACAAAAACACCCAGCCATCAAATTTTTCTTTGCAAAATGTACATTGAGGGAAAGCGAATGCAGGTAACTGCGAGCAAACGGGGCCTGTAAAACACAGAGGACCAAACTGAGGATCTGGTCCAATGCTCACAAGAGCCTGTGGAAAAGTCTAACAAAATCTGCACTTAAATGGCTCCATGCAACCCCTGACAACAGTGTCTCACACACATCGTACACAGGTCCTGACAACTGGAAACATGCTCCAACATCTCCAGTTACCTGCAAGGACCTGGAGCTGGAGAATGCAAGGCCTGGGATTTGGGCCTACAAAAGGAGAATAAATAGGTATTAAAATCTATTTATCACAAGCAGAGTTTTGGACGCCTAATTGCAGCAGTTTGTTAGAGGAACAAAAAGATCTTCCCTGGCTTCAGCCATATCCAAGGGGATTAATTTGTCACTCTTCAAAAACAACTCATTGGAGGAATGCCCTCTTTGATTCTTTATTCTCACATTAATTAGGAGCAATAAGCACACTAGATACACTCAGTACTTAAAACATTAGTAGAAATAAATCTGCTGCACATCTCAAGAGGCCAATGAAGATCTGGCTGTTTGGGGTGAGAGCCTCCAAAGTGAATCCTATTACTAGGACAGCCCATCCAGGTCCCATCCCCTCCAGCAGGGCCAGTGCTGCCCCAGCTCACCTGCCATGGCCACCACCAGGACATGGCTGCCCAGAGGGGCCTGTGGTGGGGGCTGCAGGAGGCAGCAAAGCCATGAGTGGGGCCCAGCCAGTCCTGATGCCTTAAACGGCTCCCAAGAAACAGAGACTAGCCAGCAATAAAGGAAAAAAGGAGGGATTGATTTGAAAGGCCTTCAGAGGTACACTCTGGGCTCCAGAGGCTCCTGCCTCAGTGCATCCCAAAATGGACAATGACAGCTCCCGAGTTCTTCCCACTTTGATATCAGCATCAATTGCCCAAGCAGAAGCCAGGCAAGGATGGAATTTGCCCAAGCTTGCCCCCCTCTCCCCAAGATGAAGGTTTGCGGTTGTTGGGCCCAGGAGGGTCTGGGTGTGCTTGGAGAGCGAGCTGGAGAGGCTTTGTTATGTCAGTGTGAGCATGAGAGAACAGCACTGAACAAGCTCCAGGGAACTGCAGAGTTACACTGGGCACTGCAGGGCTGGAAAAATATAAAAGTTAAAACCTAAGGCATCAGTCTCCACCATTTTTAAGGAACTTGCTTTTTTCTGCACTGAACCCACAAGCACCACGTGCTCCCTGTCAAACCTCCCAGGTGGTGTCTCATGCCCAGGTCCTTACTGGTGGCTTTGCTTTTATCAGCAAATTCCCCATAGCAAAGGAGCTGTGTCTAGGAAGACAGGGAAAAAAGATAGAAGGATATTTTTTGCTGAAATATAAAATTAAAGTCAATTTGATCCTTATTCAAGAAAAAAAACCACACCAAGAAAGGAAGTGACTGAAAACTACAGAGAATTATTCCGAGAGGATTGAACCAAACTCTGTCTTCTCCACAACTGATTTTCAGGATGCTTTGTCATTTCTCTCACTCAAGGACAACCTTCCAACCAATGGGACTGCTCACCTGCACAAAGCCATCCCCTGGCTCTGGGGACCAGTGTCCTGCAGCATCCCAGCCAGGACTCCTGCCCACGGGAGAAGGCAGGAGAAGTAGGAGGATGCCAGATTTCCAGCCAGCTGTGGGCTGTGAGTGCTGACACCTCAACCTTTCCTCGTACCCTTCAGGCTCCAGGGGCGACTGCCTTTATCTCCTGCTTGTTTAAGGTAATTACTACTTGTATTTCCTCCCTGCTGGTTCTGCTGGAGCGGAAAAGGCTTTGGCCTTCACTGCACTATACAAAATAAAGGAAAAAAAAATCTGGTTTATAAACACCACATTTTCTATACTTTCAAAGGCAGGTTGTAGGGTGAGAGTCAGGAGAATGGTCCCTTTTTGGAAAGCAAGCTAATAATAATGATGAAGTTGCTGCAGGGAAATCTCTTGTCGAGCCTCCCTGAGCACTCTTTGTTCCCGTGGTAGTAAACAATTATCTTTTAAAGATGCTCTGCTGTCTCCACCACTCACCCTGCTATAAGATATTAAACAACCCCAAAAAGCAGCCCAATTGTGTGCAGAGAGTGGATTTCCTTTCAGAGAGGGTGGGAATTTGCAACTCTTTAAAGACACTTAGTGTTAATTAAAACCTGTGCAGCCTAAAGAGAAATACAGCACCGTTTTTCAAGGAGGGATGAAGTCAGTCCGATTAGCGAGCGTTTTGTTACCATGTTAAAATATGCTTTTTGATTCTTAAAATTCAGTGCATGGTACTGATGGAAAACAATTGTTTGTGCTCCACAGAAATGAAAGTTCAAGTGACTTTAAAATTCAAAAAAATATCCCACAATATGCTAAAAAAATGCACCTTCATGTTTTACAGGGAAATCTTAAAAATAAGACTTTTTTAAAACAATATTTTGTGGAGAAAAACATATAAGCAATAAGGAATCTGGAAATCCTTCATTTAAAATCTACCTCACAGTCAGCAGTGTGTTGATTTGAAATGCTTTGCCTTTCTAACTGTTCCCCTTCTCCTAATAAGCACTGCATCCAATTTGTATGTTATTCTGATGAAATGGTTTAAGCGAGAGAAAATGAGTAGTTTGAAAAATAAAGGAAAGTTCCACAGAAGAAATGAAGTGCTATCATTGAAATCTTTATTTATGTGAAAAGAAAGGGCTAAAACATTACCTCAGAATTCAAGATTACAACATCAGTAGGATATAAAGTAAATCCATTCTCGTAGTGAAACATCAGAAACCATAATCCTTTTTCAAAGACCTTTTGTTATTTTAATGTCTGACAAATTATGCTTTTTTAAAAGAAGAAAAACACTTAGATTTAAGAGGTTTCTTTTACTTCAGTAAAAGTAGTTTCACTGTTTAAAAGTTTTAATTTTCTGTAACCAATAGTATTTACTATGCTGGCTAAGTATTAACACAAGAGTAAGGTTATTTTAGCCTCAATAGGACCAAGTACAAAGTTACCACCAAAGACTTTTACATCAAGTTGTTATGGCAACTTAGTGCTCTAAAAAGTATTAAGTTTGAGCAAAGGGTTTTGTTTTGTTAATTTGGTTGCTTTTCCTTCAGGTTTTGAAGTTGTTAAGTGTTATAAAAATGTTACATCATTATCATTCAAATGATGGGAGGTCTCAGAACACATTTAAAACTTGTTTATGTCGCAGGACATTCCAGGATGATGTCCAAGGACCCCCAATCCTGCTTTGGGTGAAGCCCTTGACCTCAGCATGAGCACAGGAGTCATTCCACAGCTATCCTAGCACTAAGAAGCAAGGATAAGAAGAAAAAAAAATGCATTATTTGCATCTCATCCTGAAGGAGAGATGGATCAAGGGGTGGAAGAAGGGACCTTTCCCTTGTGCATCCATTTCATGTGTTCGTGTTTAAAGGCATAAGCAATAAGTTCCTCGTGGGTATTCTGGGCTCTTGACATCACACGAAGAACTGGAAGAGCGAAATAAGCTCCTGAGAGCTCTGCAACAAAAGGACAGGTTTTGACTGGTGCAGACATGGCAGGAAATTGCTGAAAGAGGCCAATTTTAGGTCCTGTGCCACAGATAGGGAAGAGACAGGATTATGGCCTTAAAACCCCGTAATGAGCAAGAGCTCAGGATCACAGATTGTCACAGCCATCACTCTTGGAATGTTCCTGGTGCTCCAAGCCCCAGCCTCGGTTCCCAAAGCCTCCCCCTGCCCCAGACCTGCAGCACAACCTCTCACACACCCCAGTGAGCTCTGGCACCACCCTGGCTCCATCCAGCACTTGTCCCACCCTGCCAGTTTGGGCAGGGGAGCACAGGATCTCTCCCAAATGAGCAGGAACAGCTGTGGCAATGTGCAGAGGGTCCTGGGCTGGTGTGCCTGGGCAGCGTCACGGGTGTATGGCCAGATATTTCTGCTGGCTTCCTCTCCCACTGGGTTTGGGGGCTCTCACGTATGTGGTAAAGGATGGGGAAATAAGAGAGCAAATTAATTTTGTCTCTCATGAAATGAGTGCTTTTTTACACATTGACAAATTTTCTGAGGTTTTGAGTAGAGCTGGAAACAATGGGGAGATTGTCAAAGCAGAACTTTGACTTATTTTTATTCTTCACCAGGCCTCTCAATGCTTTCCTCTCGTAGTTCTCCTACTCATCTCTTTTTAGAGAGAGGTGGATGAAAATAAACTGGGGAATTTGAAAAGAAAACCAAAATTTGAAAAAAACCCCCTGACATTGATATGACCATAACAGATTTAGAGGACAACAAAATGAATTTATATCTTAAATCTGAAATTATTTTTGACACTTAAACCCATGTGTTCCTTCTTTTGCAGAAGGGGGATCAACCCACTAAATACCTATTTGCCTGCCAAATTCTGCCAAATCTTGCATGAACTTGGGCAAATGATTTAATTTTCCAGTTTCTCAGTGCACTGTTTGTGCAGTGAGAACAATATCACTTCCTTTTTCTCATCCTTTGTCTTGTTTATTGAGATAGTCACTACTCCAGGGAGTACACAATCTCTAATTATGAGCAACCAGCACAAAAGTACCCTGATCTTTAGGACCTACCACAATACAAAGGACTAATAATCATCACAAGTCTTCTGTTCTGATGCATGGTCTGCAAGAGTTATAAATACTAACATATGCTGGAAAGTTCCGTTTAATTTTATGTATTTGAAAGAAAATAAAAGCCTATTTTTCCCATTGCTGCCATTTACACAGGCTTATACTTTCCAGGAAGCTTCTGCCTTTACATGTCTTCATTCTCCCTTTCAAAACAGAAATAAAAGTCTCACTAAATAAAATAAAGATTATGAATGGCCAGTCTTTTCCTTCCTACCAGTTATTGTCACCCAGGAACACAAGCAAAGGATGTCTACATTATCACTCGGTTTCACAGGGATCTGCCAGCTGCTGGCCATATGCTAAATCCTAAATGGAATTATCCATGTTCTGTGCTGTCTGTACATGTCTGATTCCCTGTTTATGTATTTTTACTTGATTATGGAATATTATAAATCCAGCTAACTTAACTTTTATGGTTAGAATCCAAATCCTCCAGTTGTTGAGTGTGGTTTTTTTTATTCAAATGAAGTTCCACTGCCACTGTGGAGAGTTTATGCAGCAATAAATGGGATGAACACTGTCAGATTTCATACAAATGCATCAAACACAAAACAAAAAGTCTGTGGGATTTCATTTACAATGACAGCTCTCCTTTAGAGTTTGCTTTTTAATGATGTGATAATATTTCATAGCAGACAGAATTTCCGATGAGCCTCCACGGCCCTGTCCAAAACTTTTGTCCCCAAAGTGACTTGTATGGTTTCCACTGTGGAGATCCCTGGCCATCCCAGCCACTGCAAGGCCAGGAATACATCCCTTCACTCCCCTCACCACCCCCAATGAGAGGGGATTGTGGAGCAGGGAAAGATGAAGTGAATTGCTCACAGTCAGAGGAAATAGTCGACCTGGGAATTGAGCTCCAGTTGCTCAACCCTCGAGCAGGAGCCAAACCACAGGCTATTGTTTGTTATCAAATTCTGTGGACATCTCCAGATATTTGAAGCCAGATTTTGCGAGTGATCTCACTATGCACACTCATCTTTAAATGATACAATGCTGTACAACACCAAGCCAGGCTTTTATACGTCCAGACCATGGTAAATCTTTACTAGAAAAGCGTTCTAAAATGCTTTTTACATAGGAGACTTATTTTTCAGAAGGCAGGAACATATCCCTTGGGGATGCAGATTGTTTCCTCAGGACTCAAACATTCCCACATGGTAAAACGAAGTAGGAGAATCCAGTGAAAGGAGCTCTCGCTTCTCATTTAATTTACTACCTAATACTCAGCAGCCCAAGATTTATAAGACACTACAGAACTGTCTGCATGTTTCCCCTTGTGGCAGATAGCAGATAACTGTTAATAGACTTGCTCAGAAAGTTTATTTAAAGGAAGAACTTAACTGTATTATTTTTTCATGGAGGTGTGAACATTGCTTAAGGAGCTTAAGCCTCCATGTATAAGTATTATCAGATAGGTTCATGAGGATGCTAATGTGCATTAATATGAAACTCCAAAACCAGCTTTCACTGGTGTACGTAGATAGGGCCATTTTGTAAATAATGCCCTTTCTGATATTGCAGAGTTCTGGGACTGCTGAATGCATTATTATTTTCAAATATAATAATATTAAACCATACTACACACCTTCTCTTTCTATAGCTCCTGTAAAATCAACAACAAAGCCACTTGTGCAGAATCCAGTCTCCTGCACAGCTGCAGCTGGCACCTGCCTGGGTAAGATTTTGTCTGCCCTTCTATACAGGACCATGCAGATGTTGTAGGAAAGCCAAGGTCCTGTGGAGGGGCTCCATATCACTTCTCATTTTCACTTGTCAAATGTACCCATGTATTTTCCAATCCTGCCCTGCTCCTAATTTAAATCCTTCCCACAACAGTCAGTAGCTCTCTGTGTGGGACTGGGCTCCAGTTTCCAAACAGTGACAGAGATGTCTGACCCCTTTCCATGCAATTGAGCACCTTTAGAACCTTTGGCCCTCAGTGAGAGGGGAAGGCACACTCACCACACTGCTCAGCACTTTCCCGGATTTAACCCACTCTGCACATGCTGTGTGGTGATGAAAACGTGATTAAAGGAGAGTATATTACATTATGTCCAGCTTTAGAGAAATATTTTAATGGAATAAAGAAAGAGCCATACATTTTCTTTTTTTGGTTTAGATGTAAGCTTCACCTCTTGGTATTTACAGCCTAAAGCTCTCCAATATTGGGTTAGCTAATAGGATCCAGACAATGAAGCTGACTACAGGGAAAAGCAAGAGACTGTTTTAGTTTCACCAGCCAAGGAGAAGAAAAGACCCAGCTTGATAAATGGTGAGAAGTATATTAGATGTTAAAAAATATTTCATTTTTAATAATCCTAGGTGTTACTGACAACCCAGGTAAAAAGCAAAGTTCATTTCTTCAAAATATATTTAATCTGACAGTATCCCTTTAATTAAGTAGCAATTTAGATTTTCTTCTCCTCCACATACAAAGCTTTAATGAAACATGAAAGCCACAAAAGAAATTTGCGTGTGTTTCATGGCGAGGCGTGAGGAACGATTTTCTGTTTAAATTCAGAAACAGTAGCTATACAAATAACATTTAATATTTGTCGGAAGTATTATCTGCCTTTTTCCCTCACAGCATTACATTACTAAGGTAATAAGTACACCAGAATACATTTCCTGGCTACTGTATTGAATATGCACCTTTAAACAAAGTTAGACTTGGGAATTTACCCATATCTTAAAATGCTAATCTAACACTAATTAAAAGGCCGGTGAATACGCTTTGATGGATTCCAGTTCCCGGAATATGACAAATGAATTCCGATGGCATGCACGACTGCAGCAGAATTACAATAGCAGAGCTGCAGCCACCGGGGGAAGCCAGGGAAGCACATCCCTGTGCTGGCACAGGGGCAGGGAGGAGGCACTGCTGGAGCTCACCACGCTCTGTCTGTGGGTGCTCTCGTCCTCTCGAGGTGGGGCCAGCCACAGCCTTTGTTTCTCATTTCATAGCAGCTCCCAGGCTATGCTGAAGCAAAAATTTGGCTGCTTCTGCACCCCACC